>PVIC010010860.1:0-42542 GCA_004025085.1 Thryonomys swinderianus
GGGAAAATACAAAACAGAAAAATAAAAAAAGATTGAATCACAGAAAATACTCTTGTGTTATTGAATGAGTGGTTTATTTCTAAGATCTGCAGTCTTGGCATCCAGCTAGCCATGATTTTCTATGTCCAGCTTTAGGACCCAGGGGGTTTTGAGGTACCTTCCTTGCACCCGAGGCCCCTCTCTCTGTTCCCCCAGACTGTGGCTACCATACAAGCTAGGCATATCCTTGCTCCCTTGGTAACAGACAATGCAGTGCTGACTGGGCTCTGGGCTCTGCTGGATGTAGGCTACAGGGGAAGGGCTTGAGCGTGCTGTCGGACTTGAGGTCTGTAGCTTTTCTCTCCTCGAGCATTGTCCTTGTCCAGGATTTGTCCTCACCTCTGTGGCCCCATGCCATGGGGAAGCAAAATGTAGAGTCTGCCTGGCTTTGGTGGATAGTAAGCCCTTGTTTCACAGGGCACTGCTTATCTGGTGTGAATCCACTCGTGGCTGTGCACCACTTCCTGTTGTGCGTCTGCTTGTTTCCTACCAGGTCTGACTTGACCCAGGCAGCCTGTGCCCACTTGTGTAAGCATATCATTAAGGCCTAAGTAACCCTTCACAGTGTGCTGGACTGGGGAGAAGGGAACGAGCTGCTTTGGAGCCTCCTTCTGTTCTACCCCTGCATGTCTAGTGTCTCACCCTATGCTGTCCTCATTCCTCTGTCTTGTCCACCTGACAGTGCTCTGCTTATACTCTTGCTAAAAGGCAAAGACTTTCCTGTGCCTGTAGAGCACTTGGAGATCTGTCCTCCTTTCCCTGGTGGGCTCTTGTTTGCTCTACTCCGTCTGTACTGGCCTCTGCTCTATTCCTTCCCAGGCACATCGTACCACAGGACCTTTGCAGTTCCTTTGCCTGGACTACTCTTCCCAGATCCGCCCTTGGCCCCCTCTTTCACTCCCTTCTGCTCTTTGCTCAAATACTATGCCTTCCTTGGCCACCTGCTCTAAGATCCCAGACTCCCTCCACCCCTGTGACTTCCTGTTTTCTCTTCCTTGTTTTATTGTCCACATAATGTACTGGGCATTTGACTTATTATTTCATTTAATTTCTGCTTTCCCCACTGAGACCTGGAAGTTCCCAGGGAGCAGAAAGAAGGGATTTTGTCTATTTCGTTCATGGCTAGATCCTCATTGCCAGGCACATGATATAGAATATCACTGAATGAGCTACACATTTTGGAGAAGGTACCCACGTCTGCTGTGCGGTTGGTCCCCTCCCGGGTGGGAGAGGTCGGTCTGGCACCCAAAGCACAGTTTAATTAGGGACGCATCTTCTCTCTGTCCTCTTTGCCCCTATTCTTTTCATGTCCCCCTTTCCCCTCCCTCCTCTCTTTCATATCCATTTTCTTTCTCTCTCCCACTCCTTCCCGCTTTTTGGTACTTGATGGAATCACATTAAACTAATAAACCTTTCATTACTTGATTGTGGTCGTAATTACACACACTGAGAGCGGGGCCTGTTTTGATTTTCTGTGGACCTTGGGTCACTGTGCTTTTGAACACTTGTTTTTATTCCTTGGTTGCCACTTGGCTCCCCCTTTGCCTGGTTTAAAAAGGATGAAAAGCTTAGAAAAACATCAGAAATATCCTTTTATTTTCCCTGCAATTGATTTGGAGGGTTTTGTTTTGATTTTCCTCCTGGAAACGGTGTGGGTTAAAAAAGAATCACACATTTCTAAACTGGCCACCAGGGCATGAATTGTTGGATGGGGAGGAGACAGACTCCTGTGATAGGCTCAGAGAGTCTGCCTGGTAGCCAGGTTTGGTGTGATCCGCTGGGCCGCCCTGAGGCCGAGGGAGACTGGGTGAGTTCTGACTTCCTGGACCTTGACACCAAGGGCTGTTCTATGCATTGGAGGATGTAAATGGCATCTCCAAAAGTGTCCCTGGACATTGCCAAATGACTCCCAGGGGCATATCCACCCCTCGAGGTGAACCATTAGAAAATGGCTGTGATGGGACCCACAGCAGAACCATGCACTGTGGTTTAAAGTCAAGAACAGCCCACACACCCATCCTCCAGGCGGTGGATCCACCAAATGTTCTCGATCCATGCAGTGAAATTACCCAGCCATAAAAATAAATGAAGTACTGATCCACCCTACAACAGGGATAAACCTTGAAAACATTATACTGAATGAAAGAAGCCAGCTGAGAAACGCCATATGCCATATGATTCCATTTATCTGAAATGTCTAAAATAGGTAAATCATACAGACAGGAGCAGAATGATGACTGCCGGGGGTAGGGTGGTGGGGAGAGACTGTTCATGGGGGTGCAGTTCTTTGGAAAATTTCTAGAACTAGATCACGGCGACTATGGTTGGCAACACTGTGAATGTACTCTGCCACTGGACTACCCACTTAAAAATAGTTCAGATGGTAAATTTTGTGCGATGTGTATTTTACCACAATTAAAATAACACAGCCACATGAGCTATTTTTTCTGGTCTGTGCAATAGGTGTGTTCACGCAACAGACCTGCAGAGTTAAGAGTGTGGATGTGTTTACTCGCATGTCATGGCCACCATCCATGTGACCGACAAGGGCTGTCATTCTCTCAGGGCTCCAATGTTCCAACAATCTCTCCCCTGTAGGAGATGTCCCTACTCATCCACCAGGAAGAGAATCACTCATGTGTATGAATCAGATTCCACTGTAGTGATTGGGGAACCATCCTTGGGGTTGTATGTTTATTGGGGATTATTCCAGTTATCTCTTATAATGAGGTAGTGACACCATGCCATTTCTTTATTCACACTTGTTTTGTGATTTGCAAAGGGCTGGGAAGAGATTGCTCATTTCTGCTCTGTGTCGCTTGGGCTGTGTTCAGCTGGGAGTGCAGGTGAGGTAGGGGAGTCTCAGGGGGCTTCACTCCAAGTCTGGGAGTGGGCTGTGGCTCTTGGTGGGGGCTCAGTTCTCCACAGGGCTCTACACCTCCAGGAAACCAGACCAGCATCTTTGCAAGATGGTGTCCAGGTTTGCAGAAGGTGGAGCTGGGAGCTGGAAAGTCCTCAAGACCCACATTCAGGAATATACATAGCATCATTCCCACCATTCCTTTTATTAATCAAAGCAAGAACAAGCAGGCCCAGTTCCACATTTTTATTGGAAAGTGTTATAAAATATTGTTTGCTTTTTGGCACTCCAGGTTGAAGACCGTGGTGAGTGGCCTCTGGGCCTGCAGGTTAGCAACATGGCCTAGAGGCAGCTCTTAGAATTAAATCTTCTTCTTCCTCGTCTTCACATGCCCTAGCACCTTACATTGGGGAAAAGTGTGTTCTCTACGTTTTGGTCTTACTTATCTTTATGAGAGTGTTACAGGGGACCGATCCCAGCTCCTTTGCACTGACCTGCATCCCCAGCCCTTTGTTTTGAGGCAGCATCTCTACGTTGCCCAGACTGGGTTTGAGCATGTGAGCCTTCTTCCTCGGCCCTTCCAGCTGAGATTAGAGACATGCACGCCCAGCTTCTTTTGCTTTTCTTTTGCTCAACAAATATTTTTGAGAAGCAACTCATGCAAACCATTGTTCTGAGGCTTGGAGAGCCTGACTATGAGCAAGCTGGCCCACCTTGCTAATATTTTGTTAGAATGTATACACACTTTGTTCAGGTTTTCTGTTTTGTCTCAAGGATATTTTAGACTTCTAAAATCTAAAAGCACAAAGTGAAACACTAGCAAAAATCATTAGAGGAAGTTAAGGACAACAAAGCCAGGGTGCAGTCACAAGGCTTTTGGTGTCCTCTAGGTGGGAGATGACCCTGGCTTGGACCAGGGAGACATGGAGGGGAAATGAATGTTCCTGCATCAGAGTCAGTGCAGGGAATAGAGAGTGAAATAAACACACACATCTGCTTCTGGACAGAGGCCCCTGTCACCAAGAGGGACTCAGCCCTGTGGACTTGTGCACAGGTCTTCAAGCCGCCACCCACCTTACCAGCTCAGCCTTCCCTCGTGGACTTTGGGGTTGGGGGCCATGATTTCATTATCTCTGAGTCCCCTGGTCATACTGTAGCTGGTAGTATTACATCATTACTTTTAAACTCGTTTTTAATTGACAAAGTTGTGTATATGTATTGTGTGCAACATGATGCTTTGAAATATGTACAAATTGTGGATTACTAAATTGAGATTATTAGTATGTGCCTCAATATCATATTTTGTGATCAGATTACTTTCAGTGGTCTCAGTAGTTTTGAGTATCCTCTATCTTGTTATCAACTACACACCATGTTGTGCAATAGAGCTCTGGATGCATTCTCTTTATCTAAGTGAAAATCCCATCTCCCAATGAGGTCAAAGGTTAGATTATCACTATTACCTTAGTTATGTTACCATGGCTTCCAAGAAATCATCTCTAAATTCACAGGAGGTCCTCTCACAAGCAAAACAACTAAAGTGACAAAATGTCCTGACTAGACCAGGTGTGGTAGTGCACGCCTATAATCCCAGCATTTGTGTGGCTGAGGCAGGAGGATTGCTGTGAATTCAAGGCCAGCCTGGCCTACAGAGTGAGACACTGTGTCAAAAGAACAAAAACGCCGGGCGTGGTGGCTCATGCCTGTAATCCGAATACTCAGGAGGCAGAGACAGGAGGATTGCTGAGTTATAGGCTTGCCTGGACTACAGAGTGAGCTCGGGGCCAGCCTGAACTACAAAGTGAGACCTTGTCTCAAAAAAAAAAAAAAAAAAAAAAAAGGACAAAAACTAAGTGTCCTGGGTAGACTAGTAAATAAAGGGATGAGAACCAGGAAGGAAGATGGTGCCGTTTTTGTGGGACTAGAAGATGCTTTCTGTATTGGAAGTTCTAAATTGTCCTTGAAGGTGTGTAGTGATTGGTATTTTGTAACCTTTGTTTAATCATTTGGACTCCAGAAAACAAACAAAATGGGGAGATGATACAATGATACAGATGTCAGTGGAGAGAACTAAGGAAAAATCAAAGGTAATATTAAAAGTTTGTCAGAAATAACTGGGCAATTGATTGGCTTCTCTTTTGAGGGACAGTGTATCACATCACAGTGTGCTGGAAAATAGACTGCTGTCCTTTGTGCCCCTCAGGTAAACAGACGAGGAGCCTAGAGTCCAGGAGGGATAGAGAGGACATAGGGGAAATTAGCTTCAGAGTCAGGACTGAAGTCAGGTTACATACTGACTTCTCAGTGGAACAGTTCTGAATGGCTTTGCCTGAAGTGGAGATTACAGAGCGGCAGCCCTCAGATAATAGTTTATGGTGGCTCTGTCTCAGTGGTGCCCACTTTCACTAACTGCCTTCATTTAGAAAGAGGAGGGGGTCTCAAGCCTGTGTGGCTGCTGCTGGGTGCTGTGGTGTAGAGAGTAGCTCTCTGGTCAACTCACAGGTAACGTCCCTTGTTCCCGCGAGCTCCTGTCTCTGTAGCTCTTGGTTTACTCTGTGGGACCCAAGCTCTCTCCCAGACCGTGGACCCAGCAGCTGCCAACTGCAAGGAAAGAGGCAAACTGTCCTGCTGAACGTTTTCCTTGGTCAACAATGAAGAACACCTAAATTCTCTCACTTCTTCATCTTCTCTGTCTTCTTGAAGAGTTGTATAAAAAGTAAAATTGCTGATGCTTCCAAAGGAGATTTACCACATGTAGGAAAACAGCAAAGATGGTGAATCTTAGAGGCAATATCTTAATTAATTTGGTGCAGATGATTATACCGAAAAACTAGAATATTCTGGATAGCTCTGGGATTTGGTCTTTTGGGAGGCAGGACATGGACGTGTCATCCTTCTATAGTACCAAGTGGGCATAAAACTCTTAGTGGCTAATTACTATGAGTAGTGTTATATTGCCAGGAGTGATTCTCTTTGACATAGACATGCTGTATATGTTCTTGGACTACTGTTGATCAGAGTGAAGTTCTTGGACCATCTGCACCAGAACGATCCACATCCTTGTTAGTAAGGTAATTCTGACACTATTCCCTGAGATATCCAATCAGAATCTCCAACTATAGAACCTGGGAGTTTGCATTTAAACTCTACCATGATTCTTGTCCAAGTCAAAATTCAGTACTGTAGTCCCAACCCTTTATGTCTTTGTAACTTTCCTCTGTGTCATCATTCACCTGGAAGTCTTGGACCAGGAAGGTACATATTCACGTTCTCAAACCTGTTGGGGCAGGGCCAAACCTAGTTTGGTGACTCAATATTTCTGTCTGTAAAATGGGCACACTGATATACTGCTTTCAAACTGTTTGCTTTTCCCCAACTCTTATGTCCACTTCCCACCCTCCTCACCCAGTGTGGATAGCTGAGCTGCATATGGTGTTACCAGTTTCCTCCAGCCTGGCTTTCTGTTGGAATGGACCCGTAGGTCTGCTGGTGGGATATTGGAGGAGAAGACCAGCTCCCTCCTGCCAGATGTAGTTTGGGGCATGGTGGGTGCCTCCCTGATGATAGCTTCTTTTGGGGTCATCTCCTTCATGGCCCAGGAGGAACTTGCTCCTTCATTTAGCCGTGGGCAGCCATGGCACCCCATTATTGCTGACCCAGTCACTTAAGCATCTCTTGCTGGTCCCCTTCAGCCTGACTCCATTTTGAGGCGTTTCTCTAAGTCCTTCCTAGTGAAGTCCTGGGGGTGCTCCAGCTCTCTCCTGACCCGGGTCCTTGAGGCTCCAGAAAGATCACAGCTCATGGCCTGGCGCTCAACAAGTGGTTTCATCACATTTACCTCAATATAATTAAAATTATAGACTCTGCTAATTGCAAAGGACCTTGGAAATCTTTAAAGAATAGTGCCTGCTTTTTTTTTTTTTAAATTCTTGGATGCAGGGTCTCTCTTTGTAGTTCAGGCTGGTCCTGAACTCACAGCAATCCTCCTGCCTCTGCCTCCCGAATGCTGGGATTACAGGTGTGAGCCACCACACCCAGCATTGTGGTGTGTAGTACTGGAGAATCAAACTCCAGACCTTATACTTTCCAAACAGATGCTGGAACCACTGAACTAAATCCCCAGCCCCAGACAGCTTCTTATTTTACTAAGTGGGTTTGTTAATTCTCCCAGGAAGATCAGTGAACTTGGGGCGGTATAGAAAATGCTTTTCTGTTCGTGGTCATGGTACCCCAAGGTGGGAGCCTCAGGTCAAGACCATGGAGACTGTGAACAAAAGACAGATGCTCATCAAAATAAGTTCCTGATGGCCTTGCACCAGGAAGAAGCCCAGGAAGAGGTCGGATCCCCCACTTGTTTGCCACCAAGACAGATACTCTGGGTGCTCCCCTTACCCCAGTGTTACCCTGATTCTACCACAGATGCATAAGAGATACTGCGATGTGCAAAGTGACCTCAGTATTTAAGTGACCAGACAGAACCGAGCTCCGCAGAGACGGGGGCCAAAGAGGAGGGATGTGTAACTTGGAGACTGTGCTGTCCTCATGGATTTTTTTTTTTAACTGATGCCATGGTCAGTCTTTCAGGAGGTCTGTGCTGCAGATGCTGAGCTCAGAGGGGAAACTAAATAAATAAATAAACGCCTGTATCTGAGAAGACGCCACATTGGCCTGGCCGCCAGCTCTGTGGCCGCAGGTGCAAGGGCAAAGCGTGTTCTCCAGCCTTTGGACCACAATCAATGCAGCAGACAGGAAATGAGAGGAAATTAATTTTTCCCCCCTCTCCTCTTTCCCTCCCCTACCATCCCTCCTGTTTTTACACAAGGGCCTTTTAAAATGTTGGTTACTCTCTGATTATAGTGCAATAGAGGTTTGCAACAGCCTCTTTTGGACTAAACTCCCTCTGCCCTTAACCAGAATGATTGGTTGGTTGCCTTGGTAATCGTCCTCATTTGCTGTGTAGAAGCTACAATTATGAAGGTTTTCTGGGTACTGATCCTCTTAGTGCCTTTTTCTTAGAAGTTCACGACAAGATGGGACAAAGGAGACCTAATAGATTTTATTGCTCCAGCTCCTTTTAGTCCTTGGAGCCCATGGCATACGGACAGGAGTCGTGAGTGCCATTTAAATTGGTTGGCTCAGCCTGGAGAGAGCGCTTTTTGCTCAAGAGAGTGGCTGAAGTTCTATTAGCTGGAGGGCCAGGGCCAGAGAATGAGCCCACAGACCCGCTTCCTCTACCTCAGAGTATAATGGAAGCCTGACATGGGCTGGGCTGGGAGGCATCTGGGGCTGAGGCTTGGGGCACTTAACCTTTTGCTGATAACTGAAGGAAATGGACATGTAACTGTGCTCTTGAAACTCCAGCATGATTCAGGTTCAAGGGAGGAGAGCTTTGTGGATTGTTGAAATACTCAAGCTGGAAATGTTTTGAACAGAGGCAGCTTCCCACCCTCTAAAGAGAAACAAGACTCCATTAGCTGGGGTAATTGCAAAGAATGGAAGGAAAAAGATGATGATGGTGATGATGTTGATAATCACAATCACAATAATCATATAATTTATCTGTAGAGGGTACAAGATGCTCATGGTCTTTACCCGGTTTCATAATAGCCTGAGTTTTCTTTTTCAGTCTTTTTTTATAGACAGAAAAGAAAAAAAAAACCTGAGGTGCATCAAGGTAAGGCAACTTGCCAAGGTTGGAAAGTGGCAGAACTGTTGTTCAGACCCAGAGCTATTTAATATAGTACCTCCTTTCAGTAAAATAAATCCATTCTAAGTTTTGGTGGCCAAAGATCTTGGAGGTGTAGTTTGAAGATTGTCTGTCAAGGTGTTCTAGAACTGCTTTCATCAGAGAGTTTGAATCTTGAAAGAACAGAAGAGTCTTTGGACAAGGCACCTCCATTGCTGTTTCATACTGAGGACCAAGTCTGTTTTATAGGAGGATTCTGAGACTGTGTCTGGGGTCAGCAAGAAAGGGCAGCATCTTGGTTAGTACCGTGTGGCTGTGAGGCATGGCGGGGTAACACGGGTTTGGCTCCTCTATGGGATGAGGAGACCCAGGTGAGTTCACCAGGGGCTCTTCAGAAGTAATTTTTATTTGAAAAACTAGAGCATTCTATGGGTTCCAGAGTCATCTCACAATTTTCAAAACTCCTTGTATTCTGATATAATTTAAAATATAGGAAAGTTTCAAGAATAAGAAGAGTACAAAGAATACTGATATGCCCTTTATCCAGGTTTATTTATTGTTAATATTCTACTTACCTTACTTTTTTTTTTTTTGAGACAGGGTCTGCTTTGTAGTTCAGGCTAGCCCTGAGCTCACTATATAGCCCAGGCAAGCCTCGAACTCAGCAATCCTCCTGTCTCTGCCTCCCAAGTACTGGGATTACCGGCGTGAGCCACCACGCCCGGCACAGTACTTACCTTACTTTTGCTCATTTCACCTCTTATAAACATACACGCACATTTGTATATATTTTTTTCTGAATCATTTGGTAATAAATTACATGTGTCATGGCTTTTGACCCCTAAATTTTTCAGTGTGTATCTCTAAAGCATATGTATAGCCTCTTAGGTAACCTCGTTATAGTTTCCAATTTCAGAATTTAACATTGATGCTTTACTCCCCTCTCTTCTGCCACCAGTTTTTTCAGTGAACCCAATAACATCCTTTCTAGAATCTTCCAGGACCCACTCACATGTGAGCTATTGCCTTTTGCCATGGTGTCTTTTCAGCTTCCTTTATGAAGTGGCACATTTATGAAATGATACATTCCCCTAACTTTGAAGTGTCCTGGAAGAAAGATTTAAGGTACCAACTTGTTTGTTTGATATTTTTGAGAACATAATCTATGCTATATGCTGGGCTTTACAAAGATAAATTTGATCATTCTTGTCCTCAGAAGCAGAATGTCCAGGCCATCCAACCTAACATTCCCTGAGTTCTTGTGGTGTGCCAAGTACTCAACCAAGGACTTCACAGATGTCATCTCACTTAAACCTACAGCTGCTCTAGGAGAGGCAGGCAGCACAACTGCTCTCTGCAGGTGGGAAAACTGAGGCTTGGGATGTTAATGTAGCTTGCTTGAGGTTACATCATGGTAGGTAAATAAACCTTAGGCATCTGGGTTTTAGACACAACACTTTGAACCACCATATTATTCTGTCTTGGAGAAATAAGTTCCACAGCTTGATAGAGGATGGATACTTACTTTATGAATGATTCGTTCACTGATTTATTGCTTTGGTTATTCATTCATTCATTTATTGTTTTCACTGATTCAGTCATTCACTGAATGGTCCACTCATCCATTTATCAGTCCATTTATCTATTCATCCACCCATCTATTCACACCTCTTGCAAAGTGTTGGGGAATAAATGGTGAATTAAGACTCATGTAATCTTGAACCCAATGAAGTTTGCTGTCCAAAGAGAGAAGATGGCTAACAAATAGAATATAATCTGTGTTCTGAAGAGATAGGGAGTGAGAAAACTTACCCTCCTCCAGAGGGTCAGGGAAGGTACCCTGGGCATCCAGATGTAATCTTCAAGGCTGGTGGGAGTGAGTCAGCTCAAGAAAGGGAGTTTCCTTTTGTGCAAGTGGAAGTAAATTGTGCTTCCTGTAAGAAGCTCCCCGTGAACTGGGTTTCCAGGCATGGTTGAGATGTGAAGATTCAGAGGTAGGTGAGGGTTTCCTGGTGATAGTAGCAGCACAAACAAAGGAAGGGCACCTCTGGGAATGTGTGAAATCTGAATCATTTAATCCCTTCTCCTGGCTGCGGAGACTCCCAGTCTCCATCTCTGTCTCAAGGGTGGTGGGTTGCAGAGACTGTGAATTTGTCTTAGTCCAGCCAAGGTGCAGGGCCTCTTGACCTTTCACCTTCATGGCTCTGCCCCCTTGGCGGGCACCACGCAGGGAACAAAGCTCTTTATTAAGGCATGTGTTTCATGAGTCTGGGTGCAATTGCAGCTGGTGTCTCACGAACCCCAGACATCTCAAGAGCCCCCACCCAGGGTGCCTGCTGCCATTGTTCACTGTTGGGGTGAATAACAACAATGAACAGAATGGAAGAAACTTGCGCCCTCATGGAGCTTGTCGTCTACACATTTACTTTGTAATTTTAATTGCACATTTGTGGTTTTAATGACAACTTTATTTGGAATCGGTAAAGTGACAGCAGCCTGGAGTTTGGTGGTGCCTGTGGGCAGAGTACATCTGTCCAGACAAAGTGGTAAGATCTTAGCACCTGGCAGACAGGTGACCTGGGATCCAGTCTCCATCACTGTCAAATGAATGACCCGGTGAGACCTTTAAGCCCTCAGCAGCCGGGAGAGTCTTGCATTTCACCAGCCAGTGGGACAGATGCCCTGGGCCTGCGGCCACCATGTCTGGGCCAAGACGGCCCGTGCTGTCTTCCTTCCATTTGCATTGAGACCCAGGGGCCCTTCCTGATAGTTCACCTTCTTTGTCTGCCTGGTTTCCTGGACTTGGACCCACATCATAGGTTACTGGTCTTCTGAGTGGCAGGTGTTGGTGTAACTTAGGGCTGTTTGGACTGTCCTGTGTGTGTGTGTGTCACATGGACTCTGAGAAGAGTTTCAGGAACCACTTTCTGCAAAGGTGATTGATTTTCCCTTGAGGAGAATGGTTTGCGGCGACCTCTGCATGTGTAGCAGAGGTCATTCACAGAGACCGAATTGCCAACGAGAGAGGGGGGGGAGGGAGGGAGGAGAGAGAGGAGAAAGAGAGGAGAGAGAGGGAGAGAGAGAGAGAGGAGAGAGGGAGAGAGAGAGAGAGGAGAGAGAGAGAGAGAGAGAGAGAGAGAGAGAGAGAGAGAGAGCAATAGGGAGAGAAAGAATGGATTTGCTGCAGAGTCATTTCACAGGCTCCCAGCAAATTCTGGAGACTACATGACAGAGGAAGGCCATGTAAGACTAAGACTCAAACCAGCTAAAAACTGTCCATTGGGTGTGGTGGTGCATGCCTGTCTTGGGAACCTGAGGCAGGAGAGTCCCAAGTTTCAGCCCAGTGTGGGTACCTAAGGGAGATTGGTCTCAACATTTAAAAAGGGTGTGGGGGGGTGTCGCTTAGTGGTAGCCCCAGGACTTAAATTGAACACAAGCATGACCCTTTCTTTAGGAAGATATCCAGGTTTTCACCTCCCACCCCCAGCTTTGTGTCAAATGCCTCAGGAAGCTGTAGATGGGGTACTTTTGTGTTCCTGCTTGCTAGACTCCTGCTACTGGGTTACAATCCACTGTCTTATTTTCTTCTCCCAATACCCCTGGATCTTTGCAAAATATCTTCTGTCTCAGCCCCACTTGACAGGTAGAGAGACTGGACTGACCCTCAGAGAGGTGAAAGCCTTTCCCCAGGTCACACAGCAGTGCAGATCAGGGCTGGATTTGGCTCGCCGATCTGTGTGGTGTGAGGTTAAGCACTCCCATTCACTGGGCAGGTCCACCCTGAAAGTTTGTGAGCCCCAAGCAACAGTCCCAGGCCTTGAACTTGCAGGGGTCCTCCCATCTCAGCCTCTCACCTGCCAGGATTACAGGCGTGACTACCACACCTACTCATTTTGTTTTATTGCATGTGTAGTTCATATCCAATATGAAGCACCATTCCAAATGTAACATTACCAATCAGTTGTGGCAAATGTTGGTTCCTATGTAATGACTGCCTCGATGAAGATTTCTGTAGTTTTTAAAAACATTTATTTCAATTTGGAGATACTCTGTTCTACAGGGGGTAATAATTGCTGGAACTGTTAAGCTTTTAAAAGCACAGTGGTACCATAGTTCATTCTACCATTCTGGAAAAGAGGCCACCGTGTTCATATTTGTGTGGGGAAGATGTGTCTGTCACCTGATGTAGCATCCGCAACCAAAAAGACAGTTTTGCCAAATGCTTCTGTTTGCAAATCACGAACCACATTTATAAATCGAGTTTATTTGGAAACAGAGCGTTTGTAAACCGAGAGATACCGTGGTAAGTGTGTGCTTACCCAAATTGCACAAAGCCTGACGTCCTCCTCCTGCCCTTTGTGTCTCCTCCAGGTGCGCCCATAGATGGCAGAGCTGCCAGCAAAGGCTGTGCCTGTCCTGTTACGATGGCTGTGCCAGCGTGGGACATATGACAGTGCGTGCCCAGCCAAGTGAGTGGCGCTCAGCAGAGGTGCAGTGAGTGTGTGAGGGATGCAGGAGTCACATTGGGCTCTAGGCTCCGTCCCGCAAGATTCTGCCTGTCTGGGTGGCACCTTCATTTCACTATAAGCAAAGCTCAATCTGCTTTTGGGGGAGATGACATCAAACTAGACCACAAAGCACATGCCTTTTAAATTTAAAAAGATTAATTTTATTAGCTCATGTTTACAGTATGTAATGATTACCTTCATTGTGAGGCATCAGCACAGTCATGTGACACATTTGAGTTCTTTTTTTTTTCCCCCTTCATTCCTCTTCTGTCTTCTTCCCTCCATCTCTTGCTTCCCTTCCCATTTGCAGCAGACCTATCTCTCTTTTTCCTATCATTTATCTTTTTTCTTTAATTTGTTTGTACTTTGGGTTTCTCATGTAAAAGAAGTCACCGTGACATTTAAGCTTGCATACTGATTTATTTCACTTGATACTATGGCCTTGAGGTGCATCTATTTTCATACCGGTGACTCACCGGTCCTTCTCTGTGGCAGTATAGTACTCCATGGTGTCTAAATGCCACATTTTCTTTACCTAGTTGTCTGCTGATGGATGTGCAGGTCAGTGAAACACAGGCTGGTTTGTGTCTCAGGGTCCAAATCTGCACTTCTGTCCAGAGAGGTTCAGAGACAGGACGCCAGGTTTATTTGCTCCTTCCTGGCAGGTGGTCACTCTGGCTTGAATGTTGGAGGGGCTGCATGTCACAGCTGTCTGGGGCTGAGAAGCAGTGGCTCTTTTGCTTTTGTAGCCCTGGTGACTTTGGGGTGTGTCAGTAGGAGAAGAGCTGCTGATGGAGTGAGAGTGATCAGCCCGGTGCTGGTCAGGCTCTGTGACGGCTCCAGGTCTCTACTTCCCACTGTCAGCTCTCATGCAACCCCTGCCCAAGAGTGCCTGGGGGAAAAGGAAGAGGTGTGTGTTGGGTTGTCCTTGTCACAATTCCATGGCATCAGCGTGCACCTGCAGGCCCTCTCCTGTGCTGGGTTTAGTAAAGTAATTCGCCATGTTGGGGTGTCCTGTGTGATCAGAACTGCAGGGGACTTCTGGCTATCAGCTGCCGGGCCCCAAGCTTTCTGTGCAGTAGCTATGAGGAACCCATCCTGTCACCATGCACATCCGCCGAGCCTGCCCCTATACTGCTTCCAGGTCACACCAACCCCAGAGGCTGGCGGGGACTATGCAAGAAGGAACCAGGGTCCAGGATGTGGCATCCAGAGACAGAAGGTCCGAGTTGTCACCAGTGCCTGGCACTTTATGGCAGGAAGTCTGTGGTGATCTGTTTTGCAGCAATAAACCAAAAGTTCCTTGACACAAAATCGCTGGTGTGCACTGTGGGCCTCCTTAGCTCAAACCTGTGTTTCCGGGATGCGTCAGTATTATTCCCGGTATTAATTGCTGTTTTTGGTTTAACACTGCCTGGTGTAGTTCTGCCTCCCAACTTTATAGAAACCCATTTTCCTATGTATGGGTGTTCAGGTCTGGCCATGCTGCTGGTGACTCTGGTCAGTTCCAATTTCTTGTTCTCCAGAGACACAGCAAGCATCGTAGCTCTTTCTACCCACCATGGACTGTGCCCTCCATGGGAACACCTTTCCCTCTTTCTTTGACCAAACCCACGCATGTGTCCTGCAAAATCGAGCTCAGATCACCTCTTTATTTCATATTAACTTTGCTTAATTCACACAGAATGTTTGTTGTGTCTTCTGCCACTGAAGTGAGCTTCCATTGTATTAAATTATCTAGCTTGTGGAGGGTAGTCAGGGTCTTCTTACTCCAAAACACTATGCGCACTTACTCCAAATTTGTTGAATGAATGCTGTTCTATAGAGGAAGTGTTAACTTGGAGGTTATGATTTCGAATTCCAGAATCAAGCTGTCTAAATTTTAAAATCTTACCTGCCATGTACTTGTTGTGGGATTTAGGCAACTGACTTAACTTCTGAGCCTTAAAGCTTAACCAAAAGGCTTTTGTGAAGACTGAACAATATGATGTGTATATAATGTGAGGAGTGAATTGTGTGTGTAATGAGTATTCATTAAAATATGGGCTGCTGTTCACCTAAGTGAAAAACTGGCGGTGCTGGCCTATATCTAGGCAAGACATTTCCAGTCTGAGTCTTTAAGTTTTTACAGCTATAAAACAAAGATCATTTCTTCTCCTAAGATCCTAGCCAACCTGTCTCTCTTTGCATTTTCCACCAGCTATAAAACACGGTGACTCATCATCCAGGTCATCACAATACTTTCCCCCGTCTGACCAGCTCAGCCTGTCGGGCAACTCTCTCCTGGGAGATACAAGTGACAAACACCAAAGTCCTTTCCCTCCAATCTGGGCTTTACCAAGCCAATGGCTATGAAGGCCTCTCTAAGTCCCAGGTGCTGGATGAGAGCACCTTCCTCCCACCAGTGTGGGTTGGACCAGCTGGGATCCAGAGAGACAGGGGTTCAGAGCCCTGCTCCTACAAGTTAGGTAACTTGGAATGAGTGATCACCCCCTCCCAATCTCTTTGCTACATGAGGATGGATGCCCTGTCCTCCAAGTGTATATTCAGTGAGGTTAATGCTGTAGACTGTTACCAGCCATTTCTGGTGTAAGAAAGTGAGTGATTCCCACTCTACTTGGTTGCAATAAGAAATTACTCCTGATAACCTTATGGGTCAAGGACGGTGGCAGAATTCTTTTTTGTCTCACTATCCCAGTTTCCCCAATGTCAAAGTGATTTGGGCATCTTTCCAATTGAAGCAGGAGCCCAAGGGTCATTGCCCACCTACCGCTGGACAGAAGTGACCTATGACCACTGGGTCACATCCTCCTCTAGGACAAACTTGTCATCTCTGCATCTAGAAAACTTTCTGTGACCCCAAATGTCCAGAGGACCAGAGTCCCTTCCTACGTCCTTGATTTTCACTCTTTTAAATTCCCTGGAGCTGGCCAGTCCACTGCTGCGCTGAGTAAAACACTTTCTGATATAGGAGGGATGGGGCCATCTTCACCCATGTGAAGATGGCCATCATCAGCCCTGTGCAAGTCTGTCCCAAATCAGGCCACAGATCTGGAGTCACAGCATGACGTTTATTCTCAGCTTGAGATAGAAGTAGCTCAGGGATGTAGTTCAGTGCAAAAATCCTCAGCACAGCAAAAAACTAAACCAAACCAAACCAAACCATAAAACCCCCCAAGAAACAAAACAAATGAAAAACAAAATAAGAAACCAATAACAACACCCCGTAAACTTTTAATGCCCTCTAGTGCCAGGTGCTAATTTTCCTTCATGCTTTCCTCCTCTAACCACTGTGTGTGTGTGTGGGGGGGGGGTCACATAGGAGGACAAAGGGCTCATCATTTGGGATTAAAGTCCAGGGAATCCAGATCTGAGGCCTGGGCTGGACTCTGGAACTCTCTTACAAGCTGGAACTATCAGTCCATTTCAGAAAGAGATCACATTGCTGGTGTCTGCTGGGGGGGCACAGAGAATTAAGTATCTGTGCTCAGAAACCCAGAAAACCCGGGTTCCACTTCTGTGTTTATTGTTCTGTGTTCTTTGAACCCCGCTGGCACCATCTGGGAGACGCAAATCACATTACCTCCACTGCACCATTGCTGGGTGCGGTAAGTGAGGTAATGTATATTACATACCTTGCAGAGTATCCGCCCTGAGCCGCGTCCTGAGGAGGTGCAGTGAGGATCGTATTAGCTCCATTTCCACCACTATCATTACTGCTTGTTGTGCACTTTCTGCTCTCAGCTTCCCTAGTGTTAACCGCCGTGGCATGGCCATGTGAGGAGCTGACCCCGGGTGCCTTTTTCCTGGGAGGCTCTTCCAGGTCTGTGCTGCTCAGGCACCAGAAACCTGTGCCAGGAGCAAGGTGCTGACATGAATGGGGCAGATGGCCTGTTGCTGAGGCGCAGTCTAATTATACCTGGTAACTCACCGCTTGCTGAGCCATCCCCTTTGCTGAGTGGGGCTGGCCCTGAGGGACACAGATCACGTTTCCGGCTTCTGAGTAAGCTGTGTCCATCATCTTTGGCACCCTGCGATGTCCCCCTTCTCTCTCCCCTATCGTCTGTTGCACTTGGGAGCCACTGAGCTCTCCGTAGGACGAGGGGAGCAAGAGGGGCGTATAGGCGAAGTTATAGGGTGGACTTTGTCAAGGGAGGTAAGTTGCTGAGCTCTGGAAACACCCGGTGGGTGGAAACAGTGATTGAGAATGTCCAGCTGCCCATGGGTCACTCTGACCTCCTCCCAGGCGAGGTCACACATGTGCTTCTCCAGGCCACCACTCGTGCCAGCAGAAATCGGACACCACGCACACCCCGCCCAGCTCTCTGGGTTCTGAGCCAGGCAGTGTCCCACTCACTTGATCCTTCCCGACACATGTGCGTCCCCGCGCTCTCCGCCTGTCCCCCTGCTCCCTCCTATGCAGGGGCACGCAGGACAATCTGATCCAGGAGACCATTTCTCTCACCTGCTTTACAGTCTTTCCTGGCCTGCGGTAGCCCCTAGGCTCTTGTCCAAATTCATTTCCATGGTAACAGTGGCCCTGCGCGCCCAGGCCCAGCCCACATTTCCCGCCTCATCTCTCCATACTCCTACCTCAAGTACTATACTGCACCCTGGTGAGCTCCTAGAAGCTGCTTAGGTTCCCTCTGCTTACGGTCCCAGAACTCACACTGCTCTCTGGTCTCTTCTTTCTCCTTTCCCCTCCCTGTGGGCAGCCGTTTCTCCAGGAAGCATTCCAGCCCTTGCTGTGTGGCCCACAGCTTCCCATGACTTCCTCTGTCATGACGACCTGGCTACTGATGGGCAGCTATGTGGTCCACATCCTCGGTGCTTCGGGAGAGCCACCTTACCTCCGTAGTGCAGTGTCATGCTCTGCTTCCATCTTTTCTTTCCAGGGACTGTTCTCCTCTCCCCACTCTCTTTATCGTGAAATGAGGCGCCAACTCATTCCAGGCCTTCACTGCTGCTGATCCCTATGAGCAGCTCTGAAAAACCTGCTAAGTCATGTGGAGTCCAGAGCAGGTCAGGTGACAGAATGCATCAGTCATTTGCAAATACAAAGTGCTAGTAACAAATGGCTTGTATACATTTGGTTAAATAACTTGTTTTTATTGACCTGGCTAAGTGAAGCCAGGAACCTGCAGTGATTCAAGATGTATATCTCCAATGTCATTACCGAAGAGATCACTTCTCACCTGGTCACTCTTGCTTCGGGGAGAAACCTGGGATTGTTTTTCTTGCTCTTAAACTAAAGTCCTCAGCACTCTTGGATTATTTCATTTGGCTTTTTCCATCTTGGTGATCTCAAGCCTCCTGCAAACACTGGTCATGATTTTCAGGCCAAGACGACTCTGGACAAGACCGTGTTCAGAATTCTAGGACTGGGATCAGCTCCACGCTCATGTTTTGTGTGGGGTGGGGGGGCTCTTTCCTGTGACTGCCTTCGAGTCTTTCTACCAGTCCTGGAGACCCAAGTTATCTGCCTCAGAGGGAGAACTGAGCACTTAATGCCGTCCTTAACTTACCCGTGACTACAGCTGGGCGAATTTCCAGCTGGAAGACCCTCTTTCCAAAATGGGGGCTGTGCAAACTCTCATGGTTACCATGGAGATTTAAATGGCGAGGGTGGGAGTGGGTACACTACGCATGCTCAGTAAATACTTGTTTTTTTCCGTACCATGTTTGCTTGGGTTGGACGTGATGGCATCCTGGGAGGTTGATTCTGACCCAATTCCAAAGCCTGTGCTCTATCCCTCCAGTTCCGGCTGTGTCACGGTAGCTATACTGTCGCAAAGCCTCGGGGATGGGGGGCAGTGTGCAGCCCAGTGCCACAGCGGCTTCTGTGACTTATCTCCCCTCTGGGTTTTCTCCAAGGCTGGGAGTCAAACTGCTTTCCTCCCACCTCAGGTCAAAACAGCTAAGAAGCATCAGTTCCCCTTCGAGGGATTCGTGATCTCATGGGATTACTGTTCCTGCTTTTTCTTTCAGTCCTTTTTATCCTACTTCCTCGATTACTTCTTTGTTGTTGTGATTTTTTACCTTTATTCATTTACTTTAAAAATTTTAATTTAATTTTTTTTTTTGCTTTTGAGACAGGGTCTCGGTTTGTAGTTCAGGCTGGCCCTGAGCTCACTATGGTGCCCAGGCAAGCTGCCGCGAACTCAGCAATCCTCCTGTCTCTGCCTTCCGAGTGCTGGGATTACAGGCGTGAGCCACCACGTCTGGCATTGTGGTATGCGGTGTTGATCGTTTGTGGGCGTGTCTCCACGCCCAGCATTATATGTGGTTACCGGGGATCGAACTCAGGACCTTGCGCTTGCGAGGCAGGCGCTGGAACCACTGAGCTAACCCTCCGGCCCCCAATTTTAATTTAATTTTAATTTTTTTATTAAGGCATGTTTACAGTACATAATGATTTTGTTTATGGTGGGGAATTTCTCTAGGTACATAAACAATTTAATTCTTTTTGGTTTGTTTTGAGCTTTTCCTTTTCATTCTTCCTTTCCCCCTCCAACTCCTGTTCCCCTTACCATTTGAAAAGCTTTATTTCCATTTTTATTATCTTCTTAGGGCCCTTTTCCCTTCTCCCCTTCCCTCCATTTATTGTCCCCTTAGTGGAAAAATGTCCCCCTATTTCCCACCATCAGTTCTTTATATTGCTCCGTGTACTTATGTGTATCTTTATTTGTAATTTGTGTCTCTCATATAAAAGAAATCAGCAATTGTTTTATGAGAACCTTAATGAAGACATAGTGGAGCTATGAAACCAGACACCTGGAACCTCCAGGCTTCTTGTTATATAAGAAAAAGGAGCCTATTAGATTAAGGCTTGGTGGCGAGTTTTTCTCTCACTCAAATCTGTATCACTAATGAAGGCAAGAATGTGTCCATCTTTCCCTTCAATGCAGATAAAGTCTTAGTGTTTTTTTTTTTTTTTTTTTTTTTTTTGTGACAGGGTCTTGCTTTGTAGTTCAGGCTGGCCCTCAGCTCACTATGTAGCCCAGGCAAGCCTTGAACTCAGCAATCCTCCTGCCTCTGCCTCCCGAGTGCTGGGATTACAGGCATGAGCCACCATGCTCGGCACTGTGGTATGTGGTATTGATTGCTGGTGGGGGTGAGTCACCATGCCCAACATTGTATGTGGTTACCGGGATCGAACTCAGGGCCTTGCACTTGCAAGGCAGGTGCTAGAACCACTGAGCTAAATCCCCAGCCCTATAAAGTCTTAGTTTTTAATCTGTGTTTTACTGACCTAAACTCCTTCCCTTCAAAGACTTTAGGACCTTTTTTTCTGTGCCAGAAGAAAATATTGCTGCACCTGTTTAAAAGGTGATAAGGCAGAGGAAGGAGGAGCAGAGATTTGCCAAAATTTCAAAGCACACCCAGAGGCTGGGGAGCCACAGGCCTTGAGTGCTGGTTTTGCACTCTGCATGCCCCTCAGGAAAACGGAAGGGCCTGTGGTTGCTGCCAGACCCTTACCAGAGGCTCCAGGGAGTGTGAGGCCCAGCCCTGCACCCTGTCCTCATGTGGAGGTTTGTGCCATAGGCTTGAAGCTGTGGAGGTGACTGCTCAGTGATGTAAGAGCATAGAGGGCTTCCTGTCTCCACGTGGAAGCGGGGTCCAGCCCCACCTCTTCCAGTCCAGGCTGCCAGCCTTGCCTGTGTGCTCCTTGGCCAGGCAGGATCGAGGCCCCCAGGAGGGCGGAGGGTGAGAGGGGTACCAGGGAAACATGGATCTTCACTTCCACTCTAAACGTCAGTCAGCCATTTTCTCGGATAGAGACCCTGACGTGTTCAGCCCCACAAGCCTGGCCTCTGTTCCTTTTTGGCATCTTTCCACAGAGTCAAAACCCAGTTTAGCTCCATTTCGTTGGCTAAAAGTATCTTCCTCCAAAACACAATCCATCATCGGGGGGCATTTTATTTTCAGATCTGTGATTTCCCTTTGTTTTTTTCAAAAGGCTTGTTTGCTTCTTAATTCTATGAAGATGACACTTACATTGTTTTCTCCAGCCGATTTCATCCATTCCATTTGTCGTTTTGTACTGTTTCTAGAATCCCTTAAGAAACCTCCAATTCTTATGAAGTCTTTACTATATGCCAGGTATGTGTATTAACTCCTTTAATTTTTACTAGATCTTCAGGAGTAAGTAGTATTCTTTATCCCCATTTTACAGCATAGGCAGCTGAACAGAGAGGTTGACTGGCTCACTCAAGGTCACACAGTGAGTCAGCAGTTAGGTCCAGATTCAGAGAAACAGCCTCGCTGCAGCCAGTGATGCTGACGCTGACAAAAAGACAACTCGCTTTGGGGGTGTTTGTTCTATTTCAAACTCTGTTGGAGCTGTGCACATTGTGTTTGGCAGTCACCCTCATAATCCTATGGGATGTTAATGGCTGTTGTCCTCAGATTTACCATTTTGAGTTATTTTTGCTTGAAATTTTATTTACTTGGTTTTTATTAGTGAGTTTGCAGTATATAATGGTTACATTTGTTGTGGGGAGTAGGTGCCCCCATAACGTATCTTCATTCTTCTGATTCCCCTCTCTCCTCTCTCTTCCAGACCAAGGGATGAGGAAGTATGGAAAGGGAAGAGGGAGGGAAGGGAATGAAAAGGCGGTATGTGTTAATACAGGTACTAGGCCCCACAATGAGTGTAACCGCTGTACGGTGAACATCTGATAAAGGAGAACTTTTTTGTTTTTTGAGACAGGGTCTTGCTTTGTAGTTGAGGCTGACTGACCCTGAGCACTACATATAACCCAGGCCAGCCTCGAACTCACAGCAATACTCCTGCCTCTGCCTCCCGAGTGCTGGGATTACAGGTGTGAGCCACCATGCCTGACAAAGGAGAACATTTTTAAAAGACCCCATTCCCATTTACTAAAGCTCTATCTCCTTATTTACTATTGATTAGCTTTTCTTTTTATAATTTGGGTTCATAAAGTTTCCTTTGTATAATTTGGGTTTCTCATATAAAAGGAGCTATGAAACATATATATATGTTTGATTTATTTCACTTAAGGCTGTGGTGTCAAGGTGCATCCATTTTCCTACAAATGGCTTAAATTTATTTCTATTTATGGCGGAGAAGTACTCCATTTTATGTAAACACCATGTCTTCATTATTCATTCATCCTTTGATTGACATATAGGCTGCTTCCAAGATCTATGTGTTGTGAATTGTGCTGCTGTAAACAAAGGCATGCATACATCCAATGTCTTTAACTCTTTCAGGAAGACACCTAGAAGGGGAATAGCTGGTTTAAGTGGAATTACTCTTTTTAGTTTCTTGAGGAATCTCCGTATGGATTTCCACAGTGGTTATACTAATTTACATCCCCACCACAGTGGAGAAGAGTTCATTTTCCCCACAGCCCCAACAGCATTTGTTATTGGTTAATTTCTTGATGATGGCCTTTCTTTTAGGAGTGAAGCCGGATCTCAGTGTTGTTTTAATTTGTACCTCACTGATGGTTAGAGATGTTAAACATGTTTGCGTGTACTTAAGGGTCATTCCTGCTTTTGAGAAGTGTCTTATTTATTTCAGATGCCCGTTTTAACTGTACCATTCATGGAATTCAGTCCATGTATGAGGTTGTGTAACCATCACAACTGTCTGTCTCTAGAACTTTCTTATCAGCCCGAATAGAAATCACATATCCCATTGAACAGTAATTCCCCTTCTCCCACGCCCTCCTCAAGGTGTTAGTCAATGCTGTTCTGTCTTTAGGCTCTGAATTACCTCCTCTACTTTATAAGTGGAACCCTGAAATATGTGTCCCTGTGGGTTTTCTATCACTCTGCACCACGTTTTTTGCTTCAAACCTGATAGCAGGCATCAGAGTCCTGTTCCTTTTGGTGGATGAATGATATTCCAGTGCATGGACAGACTGTTTTGTTGATCTGTGGATCAACCAATGGACATTTGGACTGTTTTACTATTGTGAATAGTCCTGGTCTAAATGTTGAAGTCCAAGCATCTGTTTGAATCCTGGCTTTCCGTTCTCTTGGGCACATCCCTCAAATTTCAGCTGCTGGGTCACACAGTAATTCTAGGGTTAGCTTAGCGAGGAGCACTTTGGCTTTCTACAGAGGCCGCATCCCTCTCAGCTCCTGCCCGCAGTGCTGATGGTGCCTCTCTGCACCCCGACACCAGCGCAGGCTTCCTCTGCCTTTTGCTGCTGCCCGCCCCGGAGGGGCGAGGTCTCCATGGAGCTCCCTAAGGAGAGCGATGCTGAGTGCCTTTCTCTGTGATCCAGTTGCTGTAGAGTATCCACCTAAAAACAAAGAGAGAAGTCCGCTTGGCCTCTCTGTGTCCCTATTTTAAAAAATCAAAGCGTAATTTGAATCCAGCAAGTGTGCCTTCCTCAGTGGTGGTCCACACAGGTGTTTGGTCAGAACCTGGGTCAGCTTCCCGCGCTGCTGTCCCTCCAGCTGTGGCCTCACTCTCGGTGGCTTCTCCCCAGCATGGGCCAATGTCCCCACCTTTCTGTGCATCCAGGACCTTCCCTGATGCCCCATGGCCTCATCCTGGCAGCACATCTGCTTTACCCTTTGTGCCACCAATAAAGTCTGATACTCAGGTGGCAGAAGTCACACCTTGACTTGGACGCATCTTTTTGGGGACACACTCCACCTGCTACACAGCCCTGCCATCAAGGCAGAGAACAGCTTTCTCACCACTGTTCCAGTTCCTTTTTTTTTTCTTTGAAGTGAAAAAACAGAGCCATTGTGTATTAGCTGCTTCATAACCTGTGGTGCCCATGTCCAAAATTGAGATCTGAGTGTCAATACTGTTTAACATAAATGCATGGTATAGATACAGGTTTCTTTTCTTATCTTTCCATGCTGGGGTCCAAATCCCATGCCTTGCATGCGCCACACAAGTGCTCTATCATGTAGTGCTAGATTCGAGTTTCTTCAAGGACCAGTATTTGACTTGAACCCTCAGGGTCTGGCCTAATTCCTGGTACACAGCAGATGCCTGACAAATATTTGTTGATTTGTTGAATGAGTGAAGGACTGACCTTCCATGAGCTGTGAGGGTGCAGAAGTGCCCCTGCGCTCTCAGTGTTCTCGAGACCCCGTGTTGTCCAGTTCTGTATTAGTCCATGACTCACTGTCCTCGTCTCCTTGGAAAACTTCCCACAACAGTGCAGAGGGTATCTGGAGGGTCCGAGATGTGCTTCCCCCCTACTTGGGGCTCTCCCCGACAGGGATTTCATGGCGGGAGGCTAAGCTAACCCTCTCCAGGTTTTATAAGCTGATAGAACAGGGCTGTCAAATGCCTTTTATGGGAGAAGAAACAGGAAGATGGCTTGTTTTGCAGACAGCAGGTTATTGGGTAATTACATTTTTATAGAGCTGTTGCGGGACAAATCTCGGCCCTGCTGTCTCCTTTGATGCTAAAAGGCAGACAGCCCCATAAAGATCAGAACAAGGCAAGGTGGAAGGGGTCAGGGACAGAGCTGCCCCTTGGGGGTCAGCTCCTGCCTGGAGGCCCCCGAGCCCCTTGCCAGGTGCCCCACCAGGCAAGGCCTGCTCTTGACGTGGGTTTGGTTAGAGTCACTTTGGCGCCACCCTCTCCTCCCTTTGCTCTGACCACAGACAGAGGGAAGGAAACAGAAGACCAGGTGCCATTTCAAAGAGTCAGCATTTCTCATTTATCCTCTTGCCCTTCCTCATCTGTTCATTTCCTCACTCGTTCGTTTACTTAGCCAGCTGTTCATTCATTTGGTTATTCATTGGTTCATCCACTTGCTCAGGTGTACATTCCAGTGTCTGGGCACTGACTTGAGACTGAGGTATCCCCGTCTCTTTTCTTCAAGGGTCTGTCCATTCATTCAACACCTGTGGATAGAGGGTCTACAATCCCCAGTGAAACTGAAGCCATGGAGAAGGTAGACAGTTAGCACTTGCAACTGGATAAAATGCAAAGGAATCTGGATCAGCAGGACATGAGCACACCTGAGAGACCAGGCATGGAGTCTGATGGGCAGATCAGGGTCACAGAAGGCTCCCTGGTGCCACTGAGATCTGAAAACTGGAGGAGTTGCCCAGGCCAGGATGGGGGTGGTTGAGGGCGTGTTGGGAGAGAGCATTCCAGGTCAGGACAGACAGCCTTGGAAGGAGAGACATGAAGCGTTCAGGAAAGCAGGGTAGCCAATGTGGGTCAGCCGGCTTGCTCAGCTCTGGCTATGACCAGGCCTTTCATTGGCACCATTTTGAAAACAAATGTCTTCAAAATCTTCTGCGGGTCCATCATCCTAACCCCTGCCATTCACTCAGAGTCAAGTCCAAATCTTGGGTATAAATTTGGAAAGCCAGTGTGGTGGTTCAGAGTGTGTCTCTTGGTTCCTCATGTTTCTTTCATCTCTAGAAGGTTCTAGAAAGCTGCTCAGGGCTTTTTCTCTTCCTGGGAGGTTGGGACCACTGCTGAGGGCCTGGGCTTTTCCTGCCTTATCTAGACATAAGGGTTTCTAATCAAGATGGCTGCCTTTTTCAGGGAGTCCCCTCCTTGCTGCCCAGGCTGACTTCCTGCTGGGAGACAAGTATCTTAGTCAATGGTTGTGTTTAGTTGGGCAGCCCCTTCTGCATGTCCAGTTTTCCACCAAGACCTTCAGCCAGAATCTGACCTGTCTTTCTTAAAGGGACCCTGTTTCTGTTTGCTACTCTATTTGCTCCAGGACAGCTTTCCCGTGGGGAGGTTTCCCTGTCTCATTCTTCAAGACAGAGCCATGTAAAGCCCCATCCTGCCCTAAGCAGGTATTTCTCTGTACCTGTGTCCCAAAGTGCTGGAGTAAGGCAGAATTGACTCCAGGAAAAGATGGAGGAGCCAACAGAGGTGGCAAAGTCAATTCAAAGCCTTCGCTCTGGGCTTGCATGGAGGCTGTGCATCTGGGGTCTGTTGGTAGTCAACAGAGGCAGGTCTCCGATCTGAGGTGGCAGCCTCAGGTCAAGGGCACCAGGAATGGTCCTGCTCTGGCCATGCTGTTCCTCATTACTGCACCTTTGCTGTGTTGCCACTGCCTCAAACACCCTTCCTTCCCATCTCTTGGGAGGTCTGGCTTTTAGGGGCAACATATTTGGAGCCCAGAAGCAGGGCTGAGGGTGCTGTGTTCTTGAGTAGTCAGGAAACTAGCCGATGGAGGTGGATTTGGGGTTTTACTGCACAGGATACAGTAGCCAGAGGACAGTTTTGATAAAGGGTTTAAGCTTTGAAAGGATCCTGGTTGTAGTAATTGACATCCATTCATTTGTCCCTGATTGCATTTTATTATTTTATTTTTATTCAGGGCAATGGGGATTGAGCTCAGGGTGTTGGCATGAAACTACATCCTCAGGCCTTTTCATTTTTTTATGTTGAGAAAGGGTCTTGCTAAATTGCTAAGTCACTCAGAATGGACTTGAATTTGTGATCTTCCTGCCCCAGCCTTGCAGAGTGCAGAGATGACACGTGTGTGCCACTAAGCCTGGCTTGACTGCATTTTCTAGATGACTGGATGGTGACACAGAATGCTTGGTGACTTGCCCAGGTTTCCCCAGTGAATGAGGGGCCAAGCCTAGATTCTGTCCCAGTTTCTAGTTGGGAATCACCACCTTCAGGAAGCACTCAGAGGCCTTAGTTTTTTTGAAAACTAAAAATGATCAGTCCATTTGATTGTTAGAATGAAGAACTTTCCTCATCAGTGGGCTTTGAACTTCACCTTCCTAAGCCCCATTTTCTATAAAATGGATGGGAGTAGGGGAACAGCCACATTTGCCTTTTTTCATGTCTAGCACTGTTGACTGAACCCAGTGAGATCATTGCCAAGTAAATTCCAAGAAAATGGGTCCTGTGTGCTGAGCTCCACGGGGGGCAGATTTCTGAACACTGGCTTTTGTCTGATGCCCACCACTCAGGAGCTGATGTAGTATCAGAGAGCCCACCACCAAGATACTCGGAGGCAACTCATGTCATGAGCTCAGGGGGTTTTTCGACTCCTTCAGGCTTCCAAAGTTCTGTTCCCAGGTTCATCAGAGACAGATGTAATAATAGTATCAACTTTCTCAGGGGGCTGTGAGGGTGCCTAGTGACCCTGCTAGAAAGCAATCACACCCTAGCCCTTTTCTATTTTAAGTAGCAGCCTACCATTCTCTTCTTTGTCATTTTGTTTTCAGCCGCATCTGTGCCGATTTTACTGCTCGTATGTATCCTGGCACACATGAGACAGTACTAGTTGGACTCACATCCTACAGATGACTTGTTGGCTAAGTGACATTAAAACTTTTCATAGATTTTGCCAAATTGCACAGTGTAGAGATTATACGAATTTATACCTTTTGCTACAGTGAAGGTGAGTGCGATTCCTCCACAAGTTTGCCAACAGCGTTAGCGACATTCTTTAAGAAGTTCCTACTGTGGGATCTTGGTACACATACTTTTGTTTTCTTATACTTATTTTTTGGCTTAACATTAAATTGCAAATATTTTTCTGTTCTAAGAATTATCTTTCAGGATGTACCTTGAGATCATAAGGCTAAGTTGGAAAAAAATTAGAACGAAAGGTTAAATATCATATGGTTTCTCTTATGTGAGAATGCCAAAGTATAAATAATTTAAATAGCAAAATAAAGATACATCTAGGAAATAGGAAAGTAGACTTTGAGGTGAACTGGGAATGGGAAGAGACTGGAGAGAGCAGAAGGGGAGGGGGGAAATAAAAAGTGTTAAAATATGTATGATATGTACCAGTTCTCCACAATGCATATATTTGTAAGGTTCCAAAAAGGTACTAATACAAAAATTAAAAAAGAAATATCTTTCAACAAAATATTTTAAGCATATGCAGAGTATTTTTTTTTTTTTGAGACAGGGTTTTGCTTTGTAGTTCAGGCTAGCCTTGAGCTCACTATGTAGCCCAGGCAAGCCTCGAACTCAGCAATCCTCCTGCCTCTGCCTCCCGAGTGCTGGGATTACAGGCGTGAGCCACCATGCCCGGCATTGTATGTGGTTACCGGGATCAAACTCAGGGCCTTGTGCTTGCCAGGCAGGTGCTGGAACCACTGAGCTTATCTCTGGCTCGATGTAGAGTATTTTTAGAAGTAAGTAAAGCTCAGCAAGTTGGTAGAAAAATGGGAAAAGTCATGAACAGGCATTTCAAGTGGAGGGACATACATGGTGCTCTGGATGTGAATAGTGAGTGTCCCCTAGAGTCCATGTGCCGGAAGCTTGGGGCTCAGTGTGGTGGTGTGGTGGTCGACCCTTTTAAGAAGCAGGGCCTAGTGAAAGGTAATTAGAGCATGGAGGCGTGACCTTAGAAGAGATTAGCACTGGGCTCCTGGACTGAGTTGGTTCTCCTGAGAATGAGTGGTTGAAAAGTAAGTTTGCTGCCTCAGCTGTCTCTTGTTTTATCATCCAGAACTATGAGTTAAAGGAATTTATTTACTTTATCAAATGACTTGACCTCAGGCCTTTAGTTATAGCAACAAAACATAGACTAAGACATATGGCCATTAATGAATATATGAACATCATTCAGGTGAAGACAGATCAAGACCAGGGTGAGATATTATTTAATACTCAGTTGTTTTACACACATACACACACACACACACACACACACACACACACTGACAAAACCCGGTTACATATGATGTGGACTTGCAGGGGGAATGCAAATTGATGGATTTACTTTGCAGCACAGTCAAGTGTCATAACTTGAAAGTTCTTAACATCCCATGACCTGCTCATCTTCCTCCTGGATATTTACCCATGCGATGTAAGAATGTTCACAACACCATCTTTAAAACAATAGTAGCCAGAAACAGACATCCACTGGTGAGAATATAGATGAGAAAAGTACAGCATTTTAAAATTGTGGAACATAATACAGTAGTCCCATAATCAAAGTCAGTAAAGACAGACAGTGACCTGTGCAGTTGGCATGGTGACAGCTGCCCTGCTGGTGGCCCTCCTGGTCATGTCTTCAGTGCCCACCAACTAGAGCCCTCTTCGTCACCTCCCTTTTAGGTTGGGAGTACCAGGCAATCCTCACCACTGTGGGCCAGTTCTAACCTGTGACTGACAGGAGCTGTTACATGAATAGCCTGTACTTCCTGGGAAGACAATTCTGCAGTGTGTACAGCACACCCTGGCTCTCCCCAGAAGGAGCAAGTTCCAGCTGTTTACAGTGGTGACTGATTTCCTATTGCACTTCTATTTTTAAGAAGTGACAAATTTCATATAAAACAAATGAACTATCTTAAAACAATTTCTGGTATTTAGTATATTCAAAATGTTGGGTAACCATTACTCCTTTCAAGTTTCAGAACATTTATATCATTCCAGTAGGAAATATCCACTAAGCTATTGGTTTGCATATAAAATTTTTTATTGATTGTTCTTTTTCCCTTGTCTTGTTCTTCTACCTCCTCCAAAAACTACTTATATGAATGCTCTTGTTCCAAGTCAGTGACTGGGACAACACAAATGAGAGTACTTGGGAATATCATATAATGGTTAAAAACATCCTAAAAAGTTGTGTGGAACTCAATAGACCTTTTTTTTTGTGGTACTGAGGATTGAGACCAGGACCTTTGCATTAGGCCTTGTTTATTATTATTTTTTATTTTTATTTTGAAAAATAAAATATTTTATTTTATTTCTCAATATTTTATTTTATTATTTTATTTTGAGGGTCTTTCTGTGCCATTAAGTTTCCCAGGGAGGGCTCAAATTTGTGATTCTTTTGCATTAGCCACTCAGAATGCTCAGATTAGACATGTGCTATCATGTTCAGGTTTTACCCTTCCTTTTAAATTAAAAAAACCTCAATTTTAGGAACATATTAGATGTAAAAGACAATAGGGAATTCAAAAACAAGGAATTGATGTCCACAGAAATCAGGTGGGGGCTACACAAGGTAAGAGGAGTAGGAGCCTGGGCTGAGAAGACCATGGGGTTGGGTCCTAGGTTTTGTTGGCCATGGTGAGCTCCCATAGACTACTGATAATAATTTTAAAATGTCTAATAAAATCATTATGTAAAATCAGGCATCCGTGATAAGAATATGTCATACCTAGGATTATGATGAATCCAATTTTGTGCCAACCATCAAGAAAACCCAACACCAAAGGAATTCAAGAGAAGGCAGAACTGTTCTTACATTTTCTCAGTCCTGTGAGACAGGAGGTTGAAGAGTAGACTCCTGATGCTTTGACTTGGGAAGGGATTTAATACACTCTTCCGTTTTCTCCTCCCTCATAGCTTCTGACCCATGTCCATTTGTAGGGGTTAGTTAAGTGAACAAGCATTGACCTCCATGCTGATTAACTATCTGACCACTTAAGCCATACAGTTAGATAGATATGTTAATATGCAAATCATATGCCTGTGATTCATTGTGAATTTTAAAAAGCCAGCTGACAGATACACTTTACATAACCCAGTTTTTGAAGAAATTCTTTGTAATGTAAAATGCAATATATTACTTATAATATGTGCTATTATATGTTTCTTATACCTAATTACATATCTATGAATATATGCAGTTATGTATTTCTCTGCAAAAATTTGTAAATAACTTGCCTGGGATTTTTAACAGTGCTTTTTCTACGTGATAGGATTATGAAAATTCTCCATTTTTCTATGCAATACATATCTGTCTATATAGGTGAGATATTTTTAATTAGAGATCCAGTGGGGGGCCGGAGGGTTAGCTCAGTGGTTCCAGTGCCTGCCTCGCAAGCGCAAGGTCCTGAGTTCGATCCCCGGTGACCACATATAATGCTGGGTGTGGAGACACGCCCACCAACAATCAACACCACATACCATAGTGCCGGACGTGGTGGCTCACGCCTGTCATTCCAGCACTCGGGAGGCAGAGACAGGAGGATTGCTGAGTTTGCGGTGGCTTGCCTGGGCACCATAGTGAGCTCAGGGCCAGCCTGAACTACAACGTGAGACCCTGTCTCAAAAAGCAAAAAAAAAAAAAAAAAAAGAAATCCAGTGGAAAATGAAGTGTCAAAATGACATGACATGTTACTCAAGTAATGCAATATTACTTAGGTAATATACTGATAGTTATTTTCCCTGTCTAGTTATTCTCTTCCAGTACTTGTACAGTTACTGTGGTGCACTCTTTAAAATACAACCTTAACTATTCTTGTTTGTTCTGCTAATGTTGATTTGCCTGCATTGTCTTAGTTACTTTCTTGTTGCTCAGATACAATATCTGACACCCACAGTTTAAAGGAAGTGTTTAATTTTGGCTCACAGTTTGTGGAGGTTTCACACCATAGTCAGCTGGCTCCAAGGCAGGGTGGCACAGCAGAGGGGCCTGGCAGAAAAGCATTGCTGCATGGTGGCAGGAAGCAGAAAGAGATCAAGGGAGAAGGGATGGGGATCCACCTTTCTAGGCAACACCCCAAGAGACCCATTCCTCTGACCAGGCTTTAGCTATAAACTCATCAGTGGACTAATCCACTAATGGTTGTTATGCTCCATGATCCAACCATGTCCATGAAGCCCCACTTATGAGTGTATGAGGCTTTAGGGAACATCTGGGTATAAACCATAACATATATAGTTGGTTGCCTTTCCCTTAGGTTTCTTCCACTTTACATAATCCACATTTTTTTTTTTTTTTTGAGACAGGGTCTTGCTTTGTAGTTCAGGCTGGCTCTGAGCTCACTATGTAGCCCAGGCAAGCCTTGAACTCAACAATCCTCCTGCCTCTGCCTCCTGAGTGCTGGGATTACAGGCGTGAGCCACCATGCCCGGCACTGTGGTATGTGGTATTGATGGCTGGTGGGTGTGAGTCTCCACGCCCAGCGTTGTATGTGGTTACCGGGGATCGAACTCAGGACCTTGCGCCTGTGAGGCAGGCACGGGAACCACTGAGATAACCCTCCAGCCCCACATAATCCACATTTTATCACCACTGAAATCATCCTCCCCACCTTAAAAGCTCTTTGGAAAACATCTTTTCTCCTTCCTGTTTGCTACTTTTTCCCCTCTCTTGGCCAAGTTCATGTCCCGTGGTCTAAAGTTGCTCTTGATTTTCTTTTTAAAGACCAGTTGCTATGAAATACGATGTCCATCTACAGCACAGATAAATGTTAGCAGCATGGCTGGCTCATCTGTAATATGATGACAGGGTTTTGCAAGGTTCTGGATGGTGAGAAACCTTGTGCCTTTGACATTTGGAAATCCCACGATGTAGCAATTTTAGAAAATTGAAAACATGAGTGGCAACAAGAGAAGAAAATGAAAATGAGTCCCTGTCTCTGGCCAATGGGTTATTCTTCCCTCCTTGCGTTGGCTGGAATGATTACTTCCTTGCATGTCTCTTGGCAAGCAGTTTTCCTTGTGACTTAATCCGCAGACTAGAACTTTTCCAATGGCTAGAATGGTGAGGAAATCAGAAGCAACTGTATTTCATTTTTGTTTTGAAAGGATGTTGGGGACCACTCCTTCTAGAGGTCCAAGTTTTGGGCATTTATCAAGATGTGGAGGCTAGGGGAAACTGAGATACAGGAAGAATGTGCTTTTAGAATCCCATGCAAACATGTTGCTTGCCTTGTTTCGAAAGTTCTTTTTTTCTGTCTTCTGAATCATTCAAATGTTTCTTGAGAAGCATTTCTCTTTCTTGATTAATGTTTTTGCCTTACAGAACAAAAAGGACATTTTTCTTACATGAAATGTAATACAAATGTATATTTTAGATTTCCAATTGTTTTATTTCTTAAACAATTTTTTCCTGGTACAATTTTTAACATCCAAAGAGCTGCAGTAGAAATGTTGGCTATAAGCAGCTATAAATTCTGAGTCAATTTAGTGTGTGTAAGTTTGCCTTATCATGTGAATTAAGCCATTCTTTATAGCCTGCCTACTTACAACCCCCCTGTGACATAGTCATGACAAAAATAAATTTACCTTGAATTGATGATGTCTCTGCATCTAACTGCAATTTGTAAGAAGTACAGGGCACTGAAGAACATGTACAAAATCACCATGAGGTTGAGCAGTGAACTAACTGCCTGCAGACTGTGGGCATTTTGTGGGACAAAGAGCCCATGACATACAGAATAATGTTTCTCTGAAGATGTCCAAATGGTGGTCCCTGGGTTTCCGCCTATGTTAGGATAAATGGCAATGGTGTATTGAGGTTGCAAATGTAATTGGGGCTGCTAATTAGCTGATGTTAAGGTGAGGGTCTTTCTCCTAGATTATCTGAGGGTTCCAGTGAAATCTCAAGGGTTTTCAAATGTAAAAAAAGGGCAAAAGTGAATCAATATCAGAGTGGTACAGTGCAAGAAAGATTTGATTGGTGACTCCTAAATTTGAAGATAGAAGCCAGTGTAAGGCAAGTGCCTTGCAATCTGGACAAGACAAAGAAATAGATCTTCTCTACAGTCTCCAGAGAGGAACGTGACTCAGCTAGCTCCTTGATTTTAGCCTGCTGAGACCCATCTCTTACTTCTGCTCTCAGAGCTGTGCGATAATAAATTTATGTTGTTTTAAAGCTGCTAAGCGTGTGGTCATTTGTTATAGCAGAAATAGGAAACTGAAACATGCAGTGTTCATTTCACTGAGGAAAATGCACATTAAAAATGGAGTGGTAGCTGAGGCTGTTGGTCCACCTGGAGACCAGCTCATGTCCATGGTATCCTGAGCCTCTGCTGGAGTGTATTTGATTGCTGAGTGGTGCTGGCTCTGTCAGTGGGGTGGGTGGGAAGTGCTGAGACTCATGGCCCGGGAGCAGCGTTGGGCCAGGGCAGAGTGGGAACTGGTGGTTGTGTGCTGCTTCCTGTCCTTGAGGCGCACACTTCCGAAGCAGTGCACAGAGGTTCCTTAGGGGTTGGAGCCCCAGCTGCTCCAACTGGCTGCTGCTCATTCCCTGTACTTTAATGGCTCTTTTAAATGGCTCTTGCTCTTTTGCTAGGTCACTTGAGTTTCTCCTTAGGCTTTTGCAGTTCCTTCAAAGTCACTTGTTTATACCTAAGTCCTTATCTCAGGTCCACTGAGATAGAGGGGAACCTGTCAATTTAGAAACACATTAAGGGCTATCTCAGGCTGTCACTACCTGTGGACTTTGTCTGGATTCTGATTCCAACAAACAAAACCCCTGGAAAAATGTGAATGACATCAATAAGAGAAGGATAAATTTGAACACTGGACTGAGCACTCGATAATAGGGAGAGGTGATTATTAGATTTGGGAGTGAAAATAATCTTGTGGTTATGTTAAAACAGAACCCTTATCTCTTAAAGATAACATTCACAAATTTTTATAAATGGATTTGATGATTGAAATTTGCTTCAGGAAAATACAAGAGTTGAGGGAGAAGGAAATGTGGTACAGTTGAGCCCTTATGTAAGAGGTGTGCTCCAAGACCCCCAAAAGATGCTGGCTACACATACAGTATTGAACCCTACACCTACTATGTATTTTATACATGTATATACACTCACTGTGTGGTTTAATGTGTGAATAAGGTACCGCAAAAGATTAACAATAGCAGCTAATCATAGAACAGCCCAAGAATAACAGTGGGGTGTAATGAAAGCTGTGAATGCGGTCTCTGTCTGTCTGGCTGTCTGTCTGTCTGTCTGTCTGTCTGCCTCTCTCTCCCTCAAAACAGTTCCATTGCACTCCACTCTCCTTCCTCGTGCTGGGACCCTGTGAGGTGCTATAGTGCTGTGTAGTGAGAGGAGGTGAGACAGAAGACAGAAGGCAGCGTGACAGAGCACTAGGCCGCTCTGTGAGGGTTCCTTAGACAAAAACGCAGTGATCCTGTGATGGCCAGCCTGATGATCCCGATGACCGCTGAGTGATTAACAGATGGATGGTGTATACTGCATAGATATGGTGGGTAAAGGGTGGTTCTCTTCCTGGGGAAGGATGGAATAATGCTTCATCTTGGTTTTCAGGGCAGCACATAATATGAAACTTCTGAAGTTTTTATTCCTAGAATTTTATTTATAGACTGTGGGTAAGTGACCAGTGGAAACAGAATAAGGGAACTTCTGTACATGAAGGAAGAATAGGTGTGAACGGATGATTTTTTGATGCCATGAAATGGGTAGAAAAACTGCATTATACTACTTTTATATATGTTGGACATTTCCATAATAAAAAGTTCAGAGGCCTGCATTCACCTAACACATTGCACTCTAACTTACATTGTGCGTGAGAAGAGTATGTGACATCATTTCGAGCCTGTGTCCAGGTCTGATCCTGACCGAGATGGCAGATCTGTGTTGGATTGGGACAGACTGGGGACAGGGGCGGAGCAAGTCACTGAGAAGGATGTCATTCAGGCAAGGGGGGTTGCACCAGCAAAGATTCAGCAGCAGAAATAGCCAGGAGAACAGGGTGCAGGCTGGGCAATGGATTTTGAAGCTGTATTAGTCAGGATTCTGTAGGGAAACTGAGCCAATAGTGTGTGTGTGTGTGTGTGTGTCTGTGTGTGTGTGTGTAGGGCAACAATTGTCTCAGTCATAGAGGATGGCAAGTGAAAAATCTCCTTTCACTTCCATTTGGCAGCTACAAAGTTGACCTCACAGAAGCACAGTGTGGTATCCTGGTGCCCAGAGCCCGAGAGGGCCTGAAAACAGGATGGTGAGCAGTCACAGGGATGCATTTGGACAGGAGTGGTAACCTCTGATGTTCTGTGGCTCAGCAGGGTAACTGTGGCTGATAAAAGTTAATTGAGTATTTCAGAACAGCTAGTAGAAAGCATTTTGTATATTCCCACACATAGAAATAGCTGGGGTGATGGGTATACCAGTTAGCCCAGTCTGCTCATTACATATCCCACTGTACCCCAGTAATGCCTATAATTACAGATGTCAACTAAAAATTTTAAAAACATTAAAAAGGAAAAAATAGATGCTTCTGATTATATCATCTACACACTTATTTCTGAGTAAGTAGTTCTTTCTCAGAATAAAACTTCATAGACTTGTTAAAACAAAAGAAAAACCCCTGGCAGGCTGGAGGCCCAGGGAAGAGATGCCATTTCACTTGAGGCTCCAAGCCACTTGGAAAAAGAATTCTATCTTCTTTGGGGGACCGAGCATTTTTATTTTAAGCCCTTCAACTGACTGGTTGAGACCCTCACATTATGGAGGCCAATCTACTTTACACAGATACAGGGCAGATGAATGTGGAGAGTCACGAAGGTGACCTGCTCCAAGGCCAGGGAAACCCCCATGCAGCCTGTGACCTCTCAGCTGAGCTCTGACAAATAAGCAGGAGTTTGGGCAAGAGGAGGAGAAATAGCAACTCAAACCAAGGGAGGGCAGTGAGCCAACACTGAGAGGCTAGAAAAACTGGAGAGATTGGAAGCTGTTCTCTGTTGGCCTGATGTGAGGTACGGAGAGGCACATTGTAACTCTTCTACCTCCTCCTTGTTACTTATGGATAGGTCAGAATTGATTATCACCTGGGGCTTTTTCCTGTGCACAAACCCCTCAGTGCATGTGCAATGATCGTTAACAAGGACTCCATCAGGTAATAAAGATACAGCTCAGTTGGGAGGACAGCAATGCAAACAGTCTCCACTCTGTCGCTTCCCAGCTATGTGATGAATTTCTCAGGCCCCAATGTTTTGTGCTAGAAAAATGGAGGATTTGGGCCAGATTGTCTCTAGTTCTGAGATTTCACAGTGCTGTGGATTAGACTGATATGCAATAGGAAAAGTCTATGAGATGTCCATATAACTCCTCAAACATCCATATTTTTGTATTTGTTAGGCCTCTGCTATTTGCCAACTCCTCCATATTTTGGAGAAGTAGAGGCAAACAAGAAAGACAGGATCTTTCTTGAGAGAAGAAACTATATGCCGGAGATAAGATAGACAGAGGAAAGCCAATATAAATCAAGATAACTGAGATTGTGAAAAAGGCTATAAACAGGGTAACATGATAAGTGTGTATGTGTGAGTGTGTGTATGTGTATGTTGAGGAGGGGAATGTCCATGTCCTGAGACATGGTGCTAAGACTGAATGATCAGAAGGACCCACCAGGCAAAGAAGCAACAGCAGCTTCAGAGGCCCTGAGGCAGACTTGGCCCAGCATATTTGAGAACGGAGGCCCACATGGAAGGAGAAATGTTAACGCGGTGGAGCATGGTTGGAGATCATGATCAAGGTGTGATTCTGTGGCCAGACCTGTGGAGAGCTGCATTTTATTACCAAAAATGATAATGTACTTAACTGGTGTCTCACTTAGTGAGTATTGGCATTAAATTGAAATAGTCGCAATTCCCAAAGCAGATCCTTTTTTCAATGCATCCTATGTCAGTGCATTAACTGCTATGTGTATTTATGTGCCACACATAGTTCAAAGATAATGGCTAAGGATGATGGTGGCAAACCCGAGTCTCTGGGCTTATGGAGACAGTAATGACAGTGAGGAGACAGTGAACAGATAAATAACTTGAGAAACAGACATGAGCACCGTGGGGAGAAAGGGCAGTAAGAAGAAGATGTATGAGGACAGGCCTTGCTGGTTTATGGTGCCTGGGGTGGACAGTTGAGGAGGGAAGGAAGAGAGCAAGGCAGAGCTGTGTCTGTCTGGGAAAGGGCTCCATGCAGTAGTGGCAGCTAGTGCAAAGGTCCTTAGGCATCACTGAAGGAGAATGAAAGTGGGGAAAGTCGAGGGACGTGGAGTCAGGGTTCATGGAGGGCAACCAAGTCATGGCGGGAACTTGGGCCCTGACTGGGAAATTTTGAAGGTAAGAGACAAATAGAGGTTGGAAGGGAGAGGGACACGATTGAAAGTGCCATAGCATTCCTGTGGTGGCTGGGTGGTAAGTAAGTGGTGGAGCAGCCAGATTGGCAGCCGAAGGTTTCTGCCATCCTACAAGGAAGAAGTGGTTTGACGGACGCGAGGGATACCAGCACTGCCCATCTTGTCCTCCTGTAACATGTGCCTAAACTGGGTGACTGAGAACAACAGACACCTCTCTCAGATAAGGAGGTTGGATGAATGGAGTCAGGTGTGGCACAGCTCTGGGGGAGGACCCTTTCTGCCTCTTTCGCTTTCTGGCTTCAGCTTCCGGCTTCTGGTGACTCCTGGATGTACTCTAGGTTCTTTGTTTTCAAACTTGTCCTCCATCATCATGGTGTGTCTCTGTGTGTCTCTCAGTTGTCCTCTCCTGTTGTATCCCTCAGCCCTTAGGAGGCGTTTAAATTTGCCCCAGGGCACCTCCAGGCACCTGGAGCAGTGCTCCTGTGGGCACAACACCTGGCTGTGGGATGGCCTGTAACCCCAGCCCTGCCTATGTGGCTCACTCTGGTGATGCCCCTCTGACTGCAGATGAAACCAGGCAGTGAATCCTGATTCACAGGGTGCTTCCTACCAGCACACCTGCCTCACTGCAATGTACTCCATGTTTGTGGCCCATCTCCCAGGTTCTCTAAGGTGATGGTGCAGGAAGGTGGGGCCTCTGGGGCTGATCAGGTGGATCCTCAGGAATGGGGTTCAGGCCACAGACAGCTGCCTTGTTCCTTCTGCCATGTGAGATCAAGGAAGGTGACATCTGTGAGCCATAGAAGACCCTCTGCAGACATGGAACCTGCCTTGCTTTTCGACTTCCCAGCTTCCAGAACTGTGGGCAATAAGTTGCTGTTCTTTCTAAGCCACTGCATTCATGGCATTTTGTTAGAGCACGCATGAGGCACTTGCTCAGCTCTGTCTCTCAGGTCTGCTCTCCTCCTGCCCTTCCCTCCCACTCCTAGCAGCCAGACTCTCTCTCCTTCAGTATATGTTTTTCTCACCTCTTGACCCTCCCATTGTCCAGTTCCTCTGCTTTACTATTCCCTCAGCCAAGTCAGCTTATCGTTTAACTCAAATCTCACCTCCCTCGGCATCCTCCATGATGCCTTGACCATAGGCAGTACCCTTCTGCCCCCAGGTGGCAGAGTCTACCTTTCCCAGAATTTGCCATGTAGCACTATAACTGCTTTGTCTCTCTCTCCTGGACATGTCTTTTTTGTGGAGGAGGTTACAACTTACCTCAGTGCTTGACACATTTATTCACTGTGAATATCTTCTTTCTTTTTTTGTTATTTGAGGCAGGATCTTGCTAGGTAGTCAAGGCTGGCCTTGAACTCATTATAAAGTCCAAGTTGGCCTGGAACTCAAAAGCTGATCCTCCTGCCTCAGCCTCCAAAGTGCTGGGTTCACAGGTGTGTGCCACCACACTCAGCTCATTGTAATTATTTGACAAGTGAATGATTGAATATAGAAATAAATGCACAGATTGGGAGTTCCTGTTCCTTTAGGAAAATCCAAGTCTGTGGTGGCTCCCAAGGGGGAATGGAGGCAGGAAAAGGAAATGTATACAACAACCAAAAAGAAAACACACACACGCGCGCGCGCACACACACACACACACACACACACATTTCCTGTCTGGGGCAGCTCTGGGTTGATGGAGAAGTAGCTACAATGCTTGGGACCCTGAGTAGCTGTTCTTTCTCCTTCCCTCATGCTCCCTGGCCATGCGGTGGGGGCCCTGGTCCTATTTATTGGTTGTGATCCACTGTGGTTAATTCTCTTAATCTAGGCTGGCTTGCCTATAAAGCCCAGACCTCAGGTATTGGATTTCCCTGATCAAAGGGCAGTGTGTGTGCGGTGCTGCCCAGGAGGCCTTGGCAGGGCTCATAAACACGGCCCGGGACCCACCCGTGTGCACCGCCCAAGGCCTGGCCAGTGGATGGCTGGCGATGGCGATGCCCGTGAACTCTTAACTGCTGTTCATGCACCATTTGGGGGATTTACGGCCAGGTATTAATCGGCTCCGCTTAATGCAGTGACCTTCGGCCTGCGGAGATGCAGGGGCGGGTGCTAGTGGGGCCAGAAGCTAGTTCCATGGATTAAAGTGGAAGGAGCCAAGCATCTGGAAGTGTCAGGGGCAGTTTAAGCATGGGGGCTGCGAGTGTAGGAGTCTCCAAGCAGGCTGCACGCTGAAGGGCGTCCCCCGAGGGAAGTTCAGAGTGGCCCTGGTCTCTCCTCTTGCCCCCGAGACTGTGCACCTCCTCCTCCTCCCGGGAAACTCTCCCCTCGCCACCTCTCAGGCCTCACCTGGTGTCACCGCCTGGACTGAGCTGTCAAACTGTGGATGGACGCAGTGAAGCTGGAGTCCCCATCGCTAAGTGCAGGAAGCCAAGGTGGGAAGAAGTGAGCTGGATGGGCTGGCTCTGGCCCCGTGACCCAGGAGAGGCAATCGTGGCGGAAACAGAGTTCGCCACGGGGAGCCAGGAGACTGCAGTGGGGACAGCAGGGGGAGGAATGTGCAGGTCCCGGGGATGAAGCAGGATCTGTAATGGTGGAGAGAATTTGGGGACAGATGCTCCATTGCAGGGACAGTGTGGGGGAGGTTCCTGAGGGCAGAACTGGGGCTCCAGGGACCCCAGTGCCTTCGCTCGGTCCCTGGACAATGGCTCTGACCATGAGCTGCACCCCAGCTTTCCCTCTGACCCTCCAGTCCATCAGAGTCTGGGTGGAATTATGGGAAAGACTTCGTCTTCCAAGAAACAAGGACCAAAACACCAGCCAGCTTGGTTCCTGGGCCATGATCTGACCCTCTGACTCTTACCTTCTTTACTAGTAGATCAGGCTGATAGTATGTTTATTAGTTACACAATAAAATGCTTTTAAAAAGACCTGAAAAATCCTATGCTCTTAATTCTAGGACATCATCCATGAGTCATTCTTCAAAAAGTATCCACATGCCAGCTATAAATAGGTACTGTGGGGGCTGAGGATACAGCAGTGGAGGACGGGTTGGTACAAGGCATGTAAATACTGGAGTAAGAATGTTCTAGGCAGGGGAAACTGCAAGTGCAAAGGCCCCGGGCTGGCTGTGCTTGGCATATACAGAAGCTAGCAGGAGGCCCACGTGGGCAAAGCAGATCAAAAGATGGGGAGCAGGGAGAACAGCAGCTCACGGGCCCCAGTCACACGGACCTGCTGAGGAGTCTTCCCTGAGTGACCCCAGGGCCGTGGGAGGGTTTCCAAAGAGGGAAACTGCTCTGGTTTGTTTGTTGAGGGTCGACTTGGTGGCTGAGTCAAGAGAAAGCTACAGAGACAGGGTGGAGGGGGGATCAAGTAGGATATTATCACAATAATCACAGGTGCTGAGTTATTAACTGTGACATGGACTCTATGCACCTATTTAAAAACGTATTTGACTTAGGTTTTAGTTTGGTCTGAAAGAAACATGGCCGTTAAAGTTGCTGCTAAAAGGGCTTGAACTGGGAACTTGGTGTCTCTTATTTTTAAATTGAGCCTTTGGCAAGTTTGTGTTTAGTAACCATATTTGGAAGGATCACTGGGGTTGTGTGTGTGTGTCTGTGTGCATGTCCCTATGTGTGTGTGTGTGTGTGTGTGTGTAATATAGTAAATATAATATATGCTGGTGTTGCATACTATATTATTATACAAACCCTGTGTATAATATATACAAACTGTCATAATTGTATCTGAGATTTTTCTTTGGCAATCAAATGAGTTAATTCTTGTGTATAATGAATACATAATGCAATATTTGAGCATGTGTAATATGTGGTGTATAATATATATCATACATAGTGTATTAACTATAGTGTGTATTTCATTTGATCAATAAAGAGAAAAATCTCAAAACAAAAGCAAATTGTTATGGTTTTCCAACCAACCCAGTTGACTAGAGGTAGGAAATGTGCCCAGAGATGCTGTTGAATAGGGGTTCTGGGATTTTTTTTTTTTTTGTCTTTTGTTTTTTTGTGTACCAGGGACCAAACTCAGGACCTTCCACTTGTGAAGTAGGTGCTGGGAACCACTGAGCTACATGCCCAGTCCACTGAATATGGGATTATGGTTAATTCCGTGTCTTACAAAACTGGCCTTAGGCACCACAGCAGGGTCCCTGGCCCCTCAGTCACTGAACGGAGCCAGAGTGGCCTGTTAGGAACCATGCTGCATGCAGGAAGGGAGCAACAGCCTGCCAGAGAAGCTGCCCTGTCTTGACACCTGTGACAGTTGCCACAAGGCTCTGCCCACCCGAGCTTTAGGTTCTCAGGCGCAAACTCTACTGTGAATGCCCCTGCGAGGATCTAGGTTGCGCAGTGATCCTTTGAATCATTTCACACCATGGAAATTGCCCTCCTAGAAACTGGTGCCACTGAGGCTGGGCCAGCTGCTTGACAGCATTCAATCCCAATGGATCTGAAGACGAAGTGGGAATGGAGCCTTAAAAGAAAATCTCTCTGCCTCGTGCCATGCCCTAAGGCCTCGATGCCACCAGAGCACTGGCATCCCCTGGGCTATTAGAAATGGAGTCTCCGCGGGCCGGACATTTACCTCAGTGGTTCTGGCACCTGCCTTGCAAGCGCAAGGTCCTGAATTCAATCCCGATAACCACATACAATGCTGGCCGTGGTGACTCACGCCCACCAGCCATCAATACCA
>PVIC010010861.1:0-42658 GCA_004025085.1 Thryonomys swinderianus
AAAAAAAAAAAAAAAAAAAGAAAGAAAGAAAGCCTTGAGTCATGGGTGACATATACTGTGATATTAGACATCTTGGATTTGGCTCTAAGTTGGTTGTACCAACCTATGCATGTCAATAGTATATATTCCTATTTTCACATTCTCAGCAGAATTTGTTTTTACACATTCATTTTCATCAAGTGGTGAATGTGAAATAGTATGTTGTTAATTTGAATTCTCCAAATTACAAGTGAGATTAAACATCTTTTACATGTATTACAGTATTTTTGACTCATGAGTCATTTAGAAATATCCTTTTAAATTTTCATATGTAAGTTTCAAAGATATATCTTTTGTTACTGATTAAAAATTTGGAGGCAATGCTCCAGTACTCATAACCAAAACTGTTCCTTGATATTGCCTCAAGATATATTCTTTGATATGTCTCAAGAATAAAAACACTACTTTATTCCTTAAGAAGCAGAGACAAACACTATTAACAACTTGGTATGTAATATTCCAGATTTTTCTATAAATATAGTATCTATGTAAGTTTATGGTAAGTTAATTTTTGTACAGATTTAAGTTTCCCTGTAGTTCTCTATGTTTAAAAATTATTAATATATCTCAGCTTTATATCCTGTATGATTTTAGACCTATTGTATACTTTAAAATATCAGTATATCCCAGCTTTCTATTCTGTATACTTTTAGATCTATTGTATGCTTTAAAATATTACTGTGATAAACCAGACATTGGTGGCACATGCTTATAATCCAAACTATGTGAGAGACTGAAGGAAAAAGATTCCAAGGTGGGACTCAAACAATTTTGTGAAGCTCTGTTTTAAAATAAAAATTTTGTTCAAAAAGGGACTGAGGCCATAGCTCTGTGGCAGAGTACTTCCTGAGCATTCAATCTCCAATACTGATCCTCCTACAGGTTATTAAAGTATATCCTTATTTTAGAAAATGCAAGGATACATGAAATCATAAACTAATAAGCTTTTCCAATTTCTTGGTTTATTTCTATTAGACCATATTCCCTTTGTCCATGACTGTCTGCTCTTCATATGCAACATAAGCATAAAAATTACTCTCTTTTTTTGAGTCTTTGTTCTAAAGGATCCTGTACCTGGTACAACTTATATCAAATAAGTTTGTGTGGTTTTCTCTTGTTAATTTATCTTTTCTTACAGGTGCTTATACCATATGATGAGTGACAAATCTTTCCTCCCCTCTCACTGGTAAAACAACATATAAGAAATATTATAAGGCATACAAAGTAATGGTTTGTGCTGCAGATAGGAAAAATAAGGGAATATTTAATTTTGCAATATATTATAGTTAGGCAAAGTCTGGACAAAAGAGATGGAATTGAATCTGGATTTGAACAATAGCTAAGATTCAAATGTACAATGAGAAAGATTATAGGCATGTGTCACCCTTTTAAAATTCAGTGGGCACCTATTTTATACTTTAGAATTTAGTAACCCTATGCTTTTTAAAAAATTTATCAAATGAATCGAGTACTACTTCACTGCACTTACTGCTATTATACACAAAGCCTAAAGTACTTTGTCCAAATTTATTCAATATTTCCACTGATTCTAGATTGTAAAATATCACATTTCTTATTGCCAAGGAGAAATAAACTGATTAATTTGCATGTCAATTTAGTTACAAAAGGTTTTACTTCTATTTGGGACTAGCGAACCCTAGCAGCTGCCAAATAGAAGGAGGAATTAAATAATTTAAGCCCTAACTGCCATTCATTTAATTGTAAATAAGTAGCTTCAGGAAACTAATGACTCCAGTACTTTCTCCTCTCAAAAAATGAGAGTGCCTTTTCTTGTTACTGCTTTACAAAGAAAAATGAAAATTTAAGGAATTTACCATTTCCAGTTTCTCTGCCTTAAGGCGAACAGAAGGATTTAGGGAAATCTTCTTTCCTTGTGGTCCATAATTATCAGTGTAAGCAGCAGCAATATCTAAGAGACAACGGGGTGCACATTAATTGGAGGCTTAATTGGAACAGAACTTTTCATTTGACAGGATGTGCTCTGGACTCCTGCTGTTCAAAAGTAATTCTGGTTAATCAGTTGGCACTTTTCACTTTTGTTTCCATGATTTTTTTTTTTTTCTGTAGGTTTCCTACATACCACATAAATTAGCTTTACTTGAGCCTTAAAAGATATATTATAAAAGGAGCACCCAATTATGCACTGTGAAGTCTCATAGAAATAATAACTTAAACGACAAACATCATCTCACCACTGTGACCATCACCACACCTTAATTCCTTGTAAGATAAGGTTTTTTTTGTACAAAAAATAAAATGATATCAAAGATTCAAAAAGACCATGATATTTGTTTGGCAAAAGTGGTTTGGTTATGTGAATCTAGGAAGTGCCCTGAAAAATCCATAAATGAAAAACATCTTAAGTTTGTAGATAAAGTATGATATGGACACAGAACTTTTTGAGCTAAAACTCCTGTCTTATTTTATAGAAGGGTTATGCCTCAAGTAACAAAATGAACTTTGAGGAGAAGAGAATAACACACCTGCTATCCTTTTACATTATGCCCTGATTATGTAAATACACCCTTTGTCCTTGATGCAGGAATAAGAAAGCAGGTGCCATAACAGGCTAGAAATTGAAAAAAACTATTTGTTTCAAGATGCCAAAGTTTGTGAAACAAATTTCTATAATTTGTATCAATCCTCCCCATCTAAATTGTCACTATTTTAAATACACTTTTAAAGGGTATTTTACTAGTTCTACATAGAAACAAGAGGAAGAGAAAAAACTTTTTAAAATGTCACATCTTTATGCAGTGTTTTAATTTTTTTATTTCTCAGAGCATCTGTCTCTAAGTACAAAATGATTTGCATTCTCTTTCTTAAGAACATAAGAAGCGCATATGAAAATAAATAGTCTTCCTCTAAACCTTTAACACATCCTCAACATTCTATGTAAAATCTTTAATATAGCTTATAGGTGTCAAGATTATAAAAAAAATGGTTACTGACTTTTAGCTCCAAATGGAATGAAACCTTGAGAAAGATTGGTTATGGTGTAACGGAATCTTTACAATTTTGATAAAAGCGAGAGAGTCTCCTCTGTTATCATGACATCAAATTGCTGGCCATGGGATTAAAAAATATTTTTCCCTCTTAAAACCAGTTCTATAGCAAACCTGAAGACCACTCACACATTTTCCTATATTTGAGCCAAAATTTGCTACTTCTAACAGTAGGAATAACAAAAATTAGCTCTTATGTGTGCTTATTTCTAGCCATGCAATGAACTAATTACTGTACATATAGAAGCTCATTAATCCTCACAGTCCCCACACTGACATAGGTGTTAATAAGTTCATTCCAAAGACCAAGGCCTTAAGAATTGGCCCCACGTCACACAGCTAGTACATTACGATATCCATGTGCTGATCTTTTATGGCTTGATGAACTAATGTCAACGTCTCTCATTATCATCTTCTCATCTGTAAAGTGGGAAGAATAAAACTGACCACCTGCAGGAATTGTTAGGATACTATCAATAAAACCGCAGAAAAATGCCATAAAAATATAAAGTGTCAATATTCACACAGAGGCACTGTGTTAATAGGCAACTTAATCTAAAACTGTTTAACCCTCCATTTGACAATATGCTTCATGGCTTCTTTTTCTGGTCTACATTCATCTAAATCTTTATTACCCAATTCAGATCTGAAGAGGGTCTTGCATGAAACCATTATGCCTTGGCAACTGAGAAGCGCTAACTCTGAAGAAGCCCTTAGGGAGACACTTGCTCCTCTATCAGTGGGGCCTCAGGCCCTGTCTCCAGCTCCTCATGGGCTCCTCTCTGCAGGAGTGAGACATTTCAGAGTCCCATATATTGTTCTTCTGGACTTGCTGTTCCTAGTCTTTTTAGGAGTAGAAGAAAAGGAATGTTTATAAAGGAAGGATCGATACCATTTGATTAATTCCAAGGGATATTTTAAAGGATATTTTTTAAAGGGTATTTTTCCTCATCTGTACTTTGTTTAAAAGACAATGCAGAAGAAGTAAGGCATGTGCCGTTAAGATAGAGACCACATTTCTTTTTGTTTTAAATTGAATTCTTTATTGGTACATTTTAGAGACAGCTCACAATCACACTCAGCACTGGGGCATTTGTACCAGTCTATGACACGAGTTAATCCTCATTTTTACCCACACCCCCTACCCACCCACAAACCCCCACCCCCTATATACATGTTATTTCTTTTTCTTTTCAAATCATATTTATTTTTATTCCTTATTCCCTTGGGAGCACCTTCAGCATGCTTTTCGTTCACAAACTCAGGCATCATTCAACTATGGCAAGAGAAAACAACTACAACTGATATACTAGCAACACTTTAAAAATGTTCAGGGATTATGCTTATTTTTAAAATTCTATCAACTTTATCCTTTGGAATGATTTTGAGACTGGAACAGAAGTAGACAGAGTACCTCCTAAATTTTTCTTGAGGTAAACGTTAAAGCTTGTTTGTATTTTTTGTTTAAGTGCCAACTGACTAAAGGAATCTGGAAATAATGGTACAGGATCTAATTTGAGAATAACCTATTCTTAAGGAATTATAACAGAAAAATTACCACATGTGTAAGTTACTGACAGATAATTTAGGGTTGAGTTTGTTTCTCCCTGCCCCTCTGCCTGCCCAGAAATACTTCAACCACCACATTTATGAAGAAGCAAGAAACAGGGGCTGATTTAATGCTATTCCTGCCCTAGAAAAATGTTGCATTTTAATTTACTTTTCATACAACTTACACATCACATATACTTTTCATTAGCTATTTTTCATATTATAAAATCTAGCATTATTTCTTATAGTGACAGGTGTAGGACACCTTCACTTTATTCACATGACAAGATCTCTTTTTCTCTAACCAGACCTGCCTCCTTGGGTCACCCGCCAACTACCTCATCACCCTACTTCTGTGTTTCTGCTCGTGGCGTTTTCCTACTGCTGGCTGATCTGTCTGCATGCCATTTCCTTAAAGATTCAGCATGTCTAATTTTTACCAAAAGATTTTTATTTCTTCCTGGGAATTTAACCCAGGCCTTCAAGCTGAGCTGCCTCTCAAGCCTTCTTTCTTATTTTGCACCAGGGTCATGGTAGGTCACTACACTGCCTGGGCCGGGTTTCAAGTTGCAATCTTCCTGCCTCATTTATCCAGAGGGCTGAGATTATAGGTATGTACCACCATGCCCAGTTGCCAAGAGATTTTTCTAAATTGTTTTCTGTATATTGTGACAAATCCCTTACTATGTGCTAATTTGGGGCTTGAAGAAAGGATACCATTCAATTAAGTGTTAAAAGCTTTCACTTCCACTCTGCAAATATGCCCTAAAATATTATCTCAGCTAAATGCTACTTTGAAGCTCTATGATATTAATAGTAACAGGGAAATTTGCTGAGCATATCCTGTCTACCATTTACGATGCTAAGTACTTGACATGCACAATCTTGTTCAATGCTTACAACAACTCCAGAAGGGAGCTACTTCAAGGTTGCAGAATCAGTAAGCTGAGAGCAAGTCGTTGAAGGTCTAAGTCTGCATTCTGAACCTGGGAGGAGCCACTGTGTCCTCCATCCTTCTTGACTACCGTTTCTTGCCTTAGTCTACTTTGTTAATATCTACATTATTCATGCAAAGGTGTTATAAAATTGAATCACACAGACATATACATAAACACATATGTTAGTTTTTTTAATCTGAATAATGAAACTTTTAATTTGTGATTCATTTCATAATATGCTATTAAGTACCTCATAGAAAAATCCTAATTTCTTTATAATTCTTATGATATTAGGTCTTTTATACATGTGACATATTCAGCAAACATTTACTGAATAAATAAATGGCTGAAAATGACAATGAGCAGTTTACTTTGAAAACTCAAAAATTCCATAATGTCATGTGGCTAATGTTTTATGATAAAATCAAGGAATAAAGGGTCTTGACTTTGGTCATCTAGCAACTTTGACCCCACAGCTCTTCTGGGCGTCGGCTTCGTTCTCCTTTCTCTTACCACATGGGTCTCCAGGTTAAAGTAGAACAGTCTTATCAAGAGACTAAGTATTGAAGGCTGTTAACAAAGTTTCTAGGAGTCAATAAATCTCACTAGATTGCAAAGCATATCATTTTGGTTAAAAAAGACTATTAACCCATTGGTAAATACTGTCCCAAATCAGAGGAAATGACTATGGAGCCCAGTGTCAGTTCCTGCAAAGTCTGGTAGATATTTGGGAAAGGAGGGTCCTGAGATTGAACCCAGGGCCCGAAGCATATGCTCTGTTGCTGGGATACACCTGCAGCCCAGGGCTGGCAGCTAGTTCAGTTAAGCTGACTCTCTTTATTTTGAAATAATCAACTAGATAATGCCAGTGAAAATTAAAATCCATGAGGAGCAACTTGCACTATAATTTAGCAGTACGTAATTAGCTTTTTTGTTTATTCTAAATAGAATTTTTTAACTGTTGTTTTGTTAAAGTTATGGGAAATTCAGGGAAGGGAAGTTTTTCCTTGATATTTGACCCAATAAGCACTTTATATCTTGATAAAAATCCTCTTTTATGGGTAGCTTAGACATTGTTTGCTTTATTGTTTTAAAAGTTAGTATATCCCTTCAGAGTAAACCAATAATATTGAATTAACATTATTGTGCCTTTTCTAATTTACCTCTGTATAATTTCTTCCAAAATATGTAAACAAAACTATTATTTTCTTATACTGTGCACCCTTCTAGAATGTGCTCTGAAAGGTACAATTAATATCCCCCATTACTATGTCACTAACAGGTCACAGCAACCTAATCTAGATTTACAGGAGTTTTCATTATTTGGTCTCAACAGTTCATTAAGTGAGATAGCTTTAGAGACATTTACAATAATGTACCTTTTGAAATTTTAACCTTTTGTTCAAGGAAATTTCCAATAAAAGTCATAATCTAACAGGGACCACTGGGTAATGCATTCACTTTCCTCTTCTATTCACGGAATGAAAAAAGGCATAATGCAACTATTAAGTTCTCTTCATTGAGAGACAGTAATTGAAAAAATGAACAGGAAAGAGGAATTAAATGTGTATTTACCTGAACTAGCCATATCTGAAGAGCTGTTGTCTGCAGAAGTAATTGGAATATATTCTGCTTTCTCATATCCAGTTTTTATCTGTGAAAAGAAAGTGAGGAACATGCAATGTCATTTTCTAAAGTAGGTCAAAGACCAGACTAGATGTTCATGGTAACATAAAAAAGAGATTAAAGCAATATCCTAGCAATGTAAAACCTCTAAAATTTTGGTATGTTTATCTTTAAACAAAGCATTTCAGAATTAAAGGTAAGAATTACTTTCAGCTCTACCCTGTCCAAGGGTAACAAAACATAAGGGTGTGTACCTTGTCTTTTTAAAGCTATTCTAAATCCAAATGACAAAATATAAAGGGCTGACAGAAAATCTTACATCCCATCCATGATCAGCATGTATCTGAAAATAAAGTTACCCTTAAAGGACTTATTCCATTGTCCAAAAGCCTTAGCTTATAATTAACAAAGATTTAAGGTATATGGACTGTATTGTATAACTCTGGATTTTAGGATAGTACAGATTTTGTGATTGGTTGTTATTACTTTGATATTAGAAATCCTCCATTCTGTACAATCCCAATAGGGTAAACTGTTTTCTAATGTTCACACATGAAAGAATAACCACCTAAACTGGATGATCAGAATTAGCTCCACTGTGTAGCAATGAAGCCAAGGAGAAAAAAACCACCACCAGTTGCCTCATATCCATCACATAGAAAATACCAATGAGAACTAACTGGGCCATATTAGAGACTATCTGATACTGAACAATCCTTTATCACAGTTCTGAGAGACATCTAGCTGTATCCTTCTAGTAGGGCTTTGTCATGCTTACACTGTTGAACTGATTATGTTTCTGGACACAGGACACTTTGAGTTGAAAAATTACATTGTTTACTGACAAAAATTAAATTGTTTATTGACAATACAGCCAAAAAGTCTAAGCCCCCCCAAAAACGAAATCTTTCAAGGAAATATGAATCTGTCCACAAACATGTTCCTGAAATCACAGTTCTGTGCCTATTTCACCAATAAGACAAACATAAAAGATGGACAAACTGAGTTTATAGCAGAGAAGTTGAAGACTACCTGACTCATCTTAGAGGAAGATAAGATGGTATCTTGAGTTTTGGGAGCAGATGAGGTCTGTGGAATGAGTACTTCTGAGGGAGAAGGAAGAAGATTGAACGTTGAAGCCTGAGGTCCATACTCTGCAGCTTGTGGAGAGGATGGACATGACAGATCTTCTGAATGGCCACCATCAGATCTCTGTCTTAGGAACACTATCTCCCAAGCAGGGTCAGACCTGACATGAAAAAGAAATCCCTTATAGCTATGCAATGGGGATAGTACAACTGAATTCTAAAATTGTGTATCAAATATTATTAAAACTATTTTGCTCAAGGTCCAAAGAACTTAAGATATCTTAAATTACTATTTTTAATGAGACTTGCTAAATGACTCATTGTATTTTAGCACAGAATCATTACCTCAACTTGGCTCTGGTAATTATGCTTTTTGCTTCTTCAAATGACACACCAATCATAGATTCCTTGTTTACTGAGACAAGCTGATCTCCTGGCTTCAAACGTCCATCCTAACAAAAACAGTGCCGTTGATAAAGAAATTAATTGAAGTGACTTTTTAAAAAAATTGCTGGAATGCAATTAAAGCAAGACAAGTTTTTGCAGAGAATGTCTCAAAAACTTAGAGAATCTCAATAGCAAAATATCTTGAGCAAAGCCTTGTTTGGCAGTCTACCTCAGTACAATCACATGGCTTGTGCAGTCCATGAGAAAATGTGCAGGCTAAGGAATCCTGGTTGTGCTAGGAGGTGGCCTATAGAGCAGGAATGGAGACCTGTTTCAAAAGTTCAGCACTGAAAAAAAAATTATGTTTTAAAAAATTAAAAAATTTTAAATTTTCTTAGCACCATGAGACTTGTAAGACTTGGACTCTGGGATAAATAATCCAAATACTCGTGAGATATTTCAGAATGTAAAACTCATTTACTTTAGTCTCTCAGAATTCAAGCATTTTTCTCCCATCAAACAGTTCAATGTAGATTTGTGGAATAAGTGGGCTAGATTTTTAAATGGTCAGCAAGGACCCTAAATGTATTGATCCTACATGATCCAACACATTCCTTTATTGGATTTTTGTCTCTCCTGAGACAAGGCCTCACTGGCTGTGCATCTATTCTTGTTGTGCTTTGCTAATAACAACCAATCCTAACTGGCCAACTGGCATTGTCTTAAGTCTTGGCCCTGCTCAGACCTAGCCTGAAATGCATATCTATTGCAGGAGTTAATATAGTTACCAGGAAAGAATCTCAGTGACTTGTTTTTTTCTCTTCAATCTAAAAAAATAGGCTTTTCCTTTCCAGTTCCTAAGATACTTCTTTAGGTATCAACAGCATAGAGGCAGGAAGTATTGTTTCTGTAACTGTGGACAAAGCTTGTACGGTTATAGTTTAAATTGGGAACCTTTTCCAAAGGTCTGTGTATTATAATCTTGGTCCTCAGCTTGGCTCTTCTGGGAAAAAGTGGAACTTCGTAGCAGGGCCTTGTAGGAGCGCATGGGGTCCCTCGGGGAAGTGCTTGGAGACTGTGGGACCCTGCTCTTCCTTTTTCTTTTGGTACTATGGCTCAGACTGACTGCTTTTGTATCACCTTCTGTCCAACTGTGATGTGCAACGTACCCCAAGGCAACAGTGCTGATCGTGGGGTGCAGTCCCTAAAACTGAACTCAGATAAATCCTGTCTTCGTAAGCTGATGACTACTGCAGGTATTTGTTAGAATGACAGAAGGCCGACTAACAGGTAAAATGGAAAAGCTAGATTTTCACTCGGATGGTTTTGAAGTAACTTCTGTGATTCAAGGAAACATTTTTTTTTTTCCATTACATTCATTGGTCTTTCAAAGCACACACACTCAGGGGCTAATATCCGTTCACCTTGATGTAATATTTAAAATTTTAGTTTAAGGACATTCACTCATGGAAGGTTAAGATGAAACAGTAACAGAAGCTAATAAAAACCGGGGAGACAGGACTGCATTTCTAGAGAGGGCTCACTGCCTGGGAGTGAGGGAAGCATGTCACCAAGGAAAGCACACAGACTGTCTTAATAATGCTTCAGTTTTCTGTTTCTCAGTTCAATCAGGCATGAATTCACATGTGTTCATTTTATTTATGCTTCTTAAATAATTAAATTTGGCTCTAAGTGTACAAGTAATTCTTTTTTAGAAATTTTTTTAGAAAAATGATTTCTTTTACCAGTATAGGATGCGATTTAATTCTCATTTTTTTCCCGTTCCCCTAGCCACTCCACAACCCCCCACCCCTCAATACATAACTTTTGTTTCCCCTTTTCTATTACCATCACATCTTTTTCTTTACCCCTCATTCTCACCCCTCATTTCCCTTTGAATATTTCCTATTTCACAATATCCATCATACCTTCTAGAACTTATTAACATCTTCAGTTTCTCATACTAGAAAACAGATACAATATTTACACATCTGTAACCTATTTATTTCACTTATGAGTATGTCCTGAAGGTACGTCCATTTGAGTAAAATAGGTTTTAAATGAAGTTTAATGACTAGGCTATCATCAGCTTGTATCCCAGTGCCTGTCTGATACAAATTGAGGGGGAAAGGGCAAAAATAAATCCCTCTGTCACTTGATCAAAGCACTTAAAAGACACCGACAGGGAAAGTTTCTTTTAGAATTATGATGGAAAACAGTAACAATTAGATTTTTTAATAAAATATCCACAATATTAATAATTCTTTCCATTTATTAACTTTCCCTGAAAAGGGAAAAATTCTACATCTTAACCAGATGGCACCCGTCTTTCACTTGGCTAGACGCCTTTTGAGGTAAGGGGCATAAGCGGGAAAATGTAGGGTTTTAGCAATCAGAGAGACCAGAATTTGAATCTGAGCTCTGCTAGAGCTTTACAAATAACGAGGACAGAGGAGCTCACCTTATTCGTTGGGAACTCAGAACTACAATCTAAATTATACAGTGAGAGCTCACGTACTGATGTGTCTTAAAGAAATCAGCCGTCTGGGTTAGAGAGAAAAAGGCTAGGAAAAGATAGGTGGGCAAGAGGGTTTAGGCCGAACTACGGCCTCCCACGTCCTCCCAGATCGACTAGTGTAGTATGGAGGAAAAGATTTCACGATGTTACATCAAATGACGCGAATGTAATTTTCATGAGGATAAGAGTCAGAGAACAGAAGAAGAAGAACACATCCTGACTGTGATTTGGGGCGTGTGTGTATTTTTTAACTTTCTAAAAAGTATTTACGGCAGTTAGTGTTTTCCCCCTTTGGTGCCCAGAATAAGATCTTCACGGCTCATGTGAATTTTCTGAACTTGTTGAAAAGTCAGAACCTGCAAATGAAAACAAAGCTATTTCTGGAGAAGTCTGGCATTCTCCAGGAATGAGTTCTTCCTCAGCTGGATTAATGTATATGAGAAGATACTCGGCGCGGGGTGTGCTGAGACCAATGTGCGAGGCATTTGCACAGGCTGAACTCAAGAGCCCGCACTCTTTCACACGGGCACTGAAATGATACTGTACTCCTAACCATTTGCTCAGAAGTACTTTCTGTGCAACAGCTACCAGCCCTATTCTTTTCCAATTATGACGGAATTGCAGTTTACTAAATAACATATTGTCATAGTATCAGAAACCGTCTCTACAGAGGGCTTCTGATGTAACTAACGCATTATTCCTAAAAGGAGTGCTCCCCGCAACCCTTTAAGTCCTTTCTCATAAGGTCACCCACTGTAGACTGCAGATATTCTTCTTCTAACTCCATTCATGAATATTAATTTTGCAACTGGCATGTATCATACGTGATGCAAAGGAAATTATGTGAGTAAAATCAGATAGAATCGTTGCCCTTTAGCAACATGCTCTCTTGTGTTCAGCATAGATATACATATTACTATAACTACAGGTATGTAGGAATCATTACAGATGGAGATAGTTTTAGAATAGGATGTAAAGAAAAATGATGTAGAAATATATAAAGGAAAAATAAAACTGGTTACTATTTCCAGACGTACTAGAAAAGAATGGGGAACATGGCCCTTAGGAAGGAGTCGCTGAATTGATATGTGTAAGTACTGGAATGGGAAGAGGGTGTTGTTCTCGGTCTTGTGGAATAGTAACCAAGGTGAGGAAGAAATTGGCCCCTTCTAGGAAGTGAAAAAATGGTAGTTTGCAGGTACAGAGAGGCAGATTGGTAATTCTCAGAAAAACGACAAGATGACCAGGGGATATCCATTCATTAATGCTGAGCACTGATGGGAAGTGTGATGTATCACATTAACGAGAGCCATGGGAGACGGGGCACAGCAGCAGCACCAGGAGCCCTGCAGGCGGCTAAGTATCAGTGAGGAGGGGAACAGGCCTGGCACAGCACAGCAGGCAAAGCTACAGAGAGGGCTGATGAAGTTAATGGCAATGGAAGCCGATACTAGCAAAAGGACCAACAGCCTAAGAAGACACTGGAATCAACAATGACGGCTGATGAGCTGGATGTGGTTTTGCGGAAAACGGAGTGGCTAGCAAGCTGGCATGTTTGCCGATTTTATACAAGCAGAAGGTACCACCCATCACCGGGAGAGGCCTTGACTGAGAAGAGATGAGAAGAAAAAGATCTGAAGTGAAAATCACAGATTCTGGCTCAGAAGTATTGATTTTGAGTCGCCTTTAGGAAAACTGAGTCAGCTGGGTGTGGTGGCACAAGCCCAGCACTTGGGAGGCTGAGGCAGGAGGGTCACCAAAAATTGGAGGTCAGCCTAGACCATGTACATAGTGAGTTCAAAGCTACCCTGAACTATACAAGGAAACCTTGCCTCAAAAAACCAAAATAAAACAAAAAGAAGAAGGAAAAGAAAAATAGATACCTAATTCAATATATTGGTCAGAAAATGACACTGCTGTGTAGGCCTGAATTCCTACCAAATGGTCCTAAGGTTGAATACTGAGGACTTGAAGGACAGGAGAAAAGCTGATGGGATAAAATGAGCTCTGAAGTTCTTGTTTTTTAAAAATTCACAATCTGGTATATTTGCTTTCAACCTATGGGCTGCCTCTAGCTTTTGGAACTAGAATAAACATTTTCCTGCTTCACCTGGAGAACTGTGTTCATGAATTCTAAAAATGATTTTCAAAGAAATACGATATTTTGGTTCTACTGAACCAATACTCTATGCTCATATTTGCTAGGAGAACAACTCTGTGCAGGGCATGGCTAACCATGGATTTCTTCTATGAACAAACTGTGTAGAAATTTTATACAGATGAGAGATTTACTAACATGGCTAAAACAGTATTCAAAACAAATATGTATTATCACTATTTTAAAATAAAATTGCACCCATTTTGTATTTGCCTGTCAAATGCATGTATCTTTCTATCTGGAGGAAATATGAAAAACTAAAGGTTAACACTGGAAAATTACTTATTTTCTGTACCTTTCTCTATTTTGGTTGCTTTTCTTGGCTATTGCTAGACCATTAATAACTTTGTGCTGCTCTCTAGTGGTGAGTAGAGAATATAATCTATTGGAAAGTTATAAATTTCATACTTTTTTTCAGTGAAATTCTGAAATAGTCAACAAGATAAAGTGTATTCCATAAGTATAACTTCTTCATTTGGAATTACTGGGGGCAAAAGGAGTCATTCAGTGCCACTGGTGTCAACTTATTACTCTGAGCTGACACTGTTTCTCATAGAAATGAAAAAGCACAAACTGATGCTTAACTTAAAAGCAAACTCATACTATTGGGCAGGGACCTTGATCTATTATTGCATTACATCAGGTGTAATCTAAGAAATACCTTCATTGCACTGAATACCACATGCCACCACACACCTTCCACACCTCCCTCAGCTTTAAAACTGCATTAGCAATGAGCATCTTAATTCTTAAAAGAACATCTATTTTTTATGTGTGTTTAATTACAACATTTGAATGTTTTTATTTAGCAGTAGTTAAAAAGTTATATCAATATAATATCTTAAACGTTATGTAATATATAGAAATTAGATGCTTGTTTTCTGAAACAAGTAAAATGGAAAGTTTTAGATGAAACTGATTATTTTCTTAATAAGGAAAAAAGATCCAGTTTGTAAGATCAACTGCTTGCTAAATAAGCACTTGCAGTGGAAGAGACTGTGAGAATAGAACTATTTTTTAACCAAAACAGGAACAACAGCAGCAAGAACAAACCTAAGCAAATTCTTTGCTGTGCCACAGACCTTCATATTAACAGAGTATTTGGTTAAAGTCTCCTATGTCTTCACAAAATAGAGCAGTTTTCAACAAATATTTAATCATATTAGCAAAACAAAAATAGCAAAGGAAATCGGAAAGAACTGATAAAGTAGTACAGCAAGAGTTTGTTAATCAAGTTGCTAGCACTTTGCTTCAACTGTGGATCTACGTGTCTTAGTAAACACTTCCGATATTGCACATTCTTCCCCTAAAGAGGAAAGTCTCTTAATTCCTAAAATCAGAAAAGAAAAGAAAGAAGGAAAGAAGGAAGGAAGGAAGGAAGGAAGAAAACAGAACAAAGGAAAAAGGCATTTTCGGTCTTAATTCTAAAGCTAAGTTTTCATGTGGGCAACTAAGGATTGAAATTATTAACAAATTCAGTAAGAATGACTATAAATTTAGAAATGAGAAGATTTCTTGTGTTGTACTAATATGCATTTAGGGGACATGAAATGAGTGTAATTCAACTTACCCAACTTAATCCAAATACACAGTGTTTGATGATCATACGCATTCAAATATCCTCTACCCAGGACACCAAACGAACAGCCTATCACTAAATAGACATATGTTTTATATTTTAGTTAAAGTCTGACTTTTCTGTTTTTTTAATCCATTCAATTGTTAGGATAAGGCTCTTTCAGGAAAAAAGGCCTATTTTTCAGTCCCTTCGTATCTTTCCCTGAGGACATTCAGTTTAAATTAATAAGATAATGAAAATAAACCTCATCATTGGTTAAGTATTTTTCAATGGGGTTCATGGTGGTATTTTTATTTCTGTTTTTACCTTATAACAGTCTCCTCCAGGAATAATTTCCTGAATATATACCAAAGGACCTTCAATCCGGTTAATTCCTCCTAGGATCTTCAGACCAAGGCCTGTTTCTCTGGTAAATGTAATTATCTGAAAGGCAGGATCCCTAGGACAAAGTAAGGTAGGGGTTGTAAGTTAGGAGAGAGATTTGTACCTTCATTTTTCTTTAAGCTACTTGTTAAATCAAATTCTTAGATCTAGACAACCCGAAGTACTTAACATGCACTGGAGACAACATTTCAAAGACATGCTAATAGGACATTAAGTAAATGAATTTTCTTTCCTATATTTTCAGTGCTGCCTTATATAACAAGCACTAGGAATTTATAGCACTGATGCTTGTGGCTTTGGGGTAGAACTAAGAAAAACATGTTTAAAATATATTAAAATAGTTTAAAAATATGTTAAAATATTTTATTTTATTTTATTTTATTTTATTTATTTTTTTTTTTTGTGGTACCAGGGATCGAACTCGGGCCCTTGTGCATCCAAGTTAGGTGCGGTACCACTTGAGCTAAACCCCCGGCCCTAAAATATTTTAAAAATATGTTTAAATAGTTTTTCTCTGTCTAGGTGGGGCTCTCTACAAATGTTTGTAGCTCTGTCCATTTTTTTTTTTCAGGATTTCCTTTATTTCAGAAGAAGAGCTTTGGTGCACTGATTGTTGATATTCATCCTTCTGTTTGGAAAGCTCCTCAGCTGACACTCTACTGCTCAGCTAGAAGTTGCTGAAGTTTTCGGGTAGACAGTTCCTGAGTATTCCTGCATCAGTTCCTCAACTTTACCACTGTCTGCGTGCAAACTATGGACTCTGTTGTAGTGACATTTATTATTCACACGGTCAGTTGTAGGCTCAGCAGCCTCTACACAGCCTTCAAAGTCTCCCCTGTATAATTTTAGGACACACTTTCTTCTAGGCAGACCTCAGTGTCCTTAGAAAGACACCGGCCCAGGTTTTCTCAATTAACTCCACAAACCAAAGGATGTTGTAATATTTCTTCCAGAACTCTTTAAGGGTTAAATCTGTAATGTGAAACCATCTGGAAGCACTTTGGGAATAGTTTCTTGGTATATAGTTTTATGAAGTTAGCTATAACCCACTGGTCCATAGGCTGCAGGACAAGGGATGTATTAGGTGGAAAGAACTTGACCGAGAGCCATGGGAATTCTTCAGACAGTTCAGCTTCCCAATCTCTTGGATGAACAGGAGCACTGTCCATGAAAAGGACAGCCTTGAGTGGTAAACTATGTCCTCTAGATATTTCTTAACAGAAGGACAGAAAGCCTCCCTGATCCACTAAAGAAAAAGTACTCTTGTTACTCATGCTTTTGCATAAGCTCTCCACATGACCCCTAGCCTATTCTTCATGACTCTGTTTTTTGAACACTCTAGGGGTCTCAGAGTGATAAAACAGGGAAATGGGGATTTAACTCGGTGGTTCTGGTGCCTGCCTCAGAGTGATAAACCAAGAGGTTTTATCCTGAGACCACAATTCTACAGTGGAAACACCAGTAACTTGATGTATTATTTTACTCATTATTGCTACCCTAGACCACATTACAGCTAGCTGAAAAACTCTTAACTACATGTTCATTAATAGTCTACATATTTCAAAATATGATATTTCAAAACATATTGAATTTAATTTAAAAATTACTTTTCAAGTAGACTGGATGATACTGTAGGAGATGTATTTTTATTCATGCTTTCACCACTGTCTCTTTGGTTTTAACAGTTGTATAAATGCAAAGCTTGATGAAGAGTTGAGAAATTCTTCTTTTCCTAAGACTGGAATAGTGGAAAATAAATTGTGAGCTCTTAGAACAATCAAATTTGATTCCAATTTACATAAAAATATAGAAATAGTACTTGGCAAATAAATAATATATGCCCATGTATAGATGTTTTATATTTTTTGTATTTTGGGCTATGGCATTTTAGTCATTGGTAATAACATCTGAAGTGTAAAGACAACTCCCTAGATAGACAGATGGGCCTATAGCTACATCATTATGAATACTGTTATTTATATAAAAATCTACATTTTCTGGCAAAAGTGAAGAATATACCAAATCTTTGGATAACGAGTACAACTTCTACCATTGGTAAGGCTGGAAATCACATAATAATAAGATATCAAGGAAAATGTCTCTTGTGAGCATAAGGCTATGATGTTTATAGTCAGAGAAATAATTATATGATGTATTTCAAGAAAACAGAAATTCTTATCCTCTCACCAACTCTCTTGAGGGATATCCTATAGATCCTGTCTTACTCTGACTCATGTTACTCCGTAAGTTTCTTAAGTACTTTCCTGTGAAGAGAAAAAAATGTTAATGTTTCATATAGCTCCACTGTGAACATTAAAAATAGTGCAATTGTATTTAGTTAAAACAAACTATTTGAGCTGAGGTTTATTACCTCAGCATAAGAAATATGGACAAAGAAAAAGAGCTGATTCTTCAGTAATATGAACTCTTAGTGGGCTCCTAGGAGAGAAAGAAGATACATGCTAAGTTCAAGCTGACATTTTTAACTGAAAAACCCAGTTTTTTAAACTTTACTAAGGTATAACTTATTTACAACACACAGAAGATATTTGAATTTAAGAAACACATCAGGCTCATATAGCACAACTCACTTAATGGAGAAAGAAGTAGCTAGATTCAGAAAGACTGTTTTCCCACCAAAGGAGAAAGATCAGCAGTTGCTTTCCCAGCCAGAACTCAGGCTTTAAAGACTGCAGCATGGATCTTAAAATTTACGAGACTTTGGTTCCAGTGTGATCTTTGATTTCCTCCAACTCACAGTTTCTGCAGGTACAGCAAGTACCTTGATAGCAAGGACAGTTTCTCCAATGAATACATGGTACAGGCAACTAAATTCTCTCACTTTGTAAATCAGTTTTTTGTAGATCAATTACAGAGATAGCGAGCAGAGCCGGAGAGATTCATCCTCTTTCTTTTCCAACAACTGGACGCAGATGTCATAGGTTCTGTAAATAAATTAAAAGGACCCAGGAAAAATAACCAATACCTCCTGGGAGCTCCCTGATGTGGGACTTAAAAGCATGTTTTGATTTTCACAGCCCCTGCAGCAGCCAGCAACAGGAAGAGGGATAGATGCAGATCAACGGCAGCAAGAAAAATGAAGTATAAAGAGTTCTCTACATAGATAGAGTCCAATGCCAAGAAAGGGATGATGTGAGGCCGGAGCTTAATCTCCTAGGGCTTCATCCTCTAGTGACTCAGACAAAAGCCACAGCAGTTGTTCATGAGAATGGAATTGCCGTGGAAGAGAACTCAATGGTAAAAGTAGGTCTGCATAAGTTCATTACAGATTATTTTAATAACACATGGGACAGACCCTCAAATCTCGAGAGGACATTTTGATATAATAATAATAATAATAATAATAATAATAATAATAATAGCAACTACAATTTCCAGGCTCTGTGCTAAGTAGTCTAAATGTATTCATTTTACTTAATATCACAGAGAATGTACTAGGTGTAAGTTAAAGAAGCCCAATTCAAAATTAGTGTCACCATGCACTAACCACATAGCCTCAGAAATGTTACCTATCTCCTTTTGTGGCAGGAATTTATTTGATTCATAGAGAGGTGTTAAAAAAAAAAACTACTGGGCCATCTCTTTACTGGTAGAAAAGTGACTAAGATCCTCAACTAGTGATGATTTACTTAACAGCAAAAAAAAGGTCAGCACGGGCCCAGTTCACGCTGGAATTCTCTTAAGTCTAATGGATACATCAATGTCAACTCTCTACAATACATTCAATATGATGCAATAATTAACAAGACATTTGGAAATATTTGTTTTAAAGTATTAAAAATCTGAATGTTTAAAGTATTCCATTTACCTAGCACATGTGACTGTGTCCTAAACACTAGAGATAAGACCAAGGCAGAGGTCACCCCTGGAGACAATCCAACAGACTCCAGGAAAGTGGTAGTACTGACAGTGGTATGCACTGGGAGCTAGGCCAGGAGGATGGACAGCCAGCATTAAACACTAATGAGGTCAGGTACTGTTCTAGAGGATTTTCACCTGACACCAGTACCACAAGCAAGTATTGCTGACCCAATTTTATGCAAGACAAAACCAAGTCATGGAGAACCAAGTGACTTATCCATTTTTCACAGGGCAGCTGTAAAGTATAATTTGAATTCGGTTCTTCCTGGGTCTGAATGCAGCATTTTTCTACCACAGTAAGCTAGAAAATTAATGTATGTGAAAAACTTCACTATCCAAAACAGCAAGATGAAAGTATAGAAGTATGTTGTCTCATAAGCAGATTACACCACTGATTAAATGTTTTTTTTAAATATTAGATATGGGTTTACTTTTATCTATCCAAACAACAGTCTTTTTTTATGTATGAAGAAGGTATTGTATTTCATATATAATTTCAAGTATCCATCCTTTCCTTCCTTTGACCGCTGCCTACCCTTTATACAAACTTGCAAGGCCCTCAGTCAGCAGGAATTCTAGTAATGTTACACAGAGACACACACGTCTGCATATCCTATAAGGTCATTAGTACTAGTAAATGGCACAGATGTAAAACACTTCATTCTTTCACCACTTGCACATTTGAGGGAAATATATTGCTTGCTTGTTTTGGTGAGGTTGTAAGAGAGAAAAGACTACAGCAGCAAAAATAAGGTGGAACACTAGATGAAAAAAATTTTCTAAAAGGAATCTATTTGAAAAACCTTCGTTTTACTTTGGTAATATAAATTTCCTTCCTTACAACATCATTAAACCAGTTTTCATTCCATCTAATTAGAATGTCATTCCATATAATTATGTATATGGTACTTGAGTAAGACTTAGTACTTTATAGTCTCAGGGACAAGATAGTCAATGTTTTCTAATCCAGATCTTATTTTTCTCAAACATAAATAGAAAAAAAAAGGGAAAGGGATAAAAATGTCTTTTCCCTGAAATTATAGTAAATATTAACTATGATGTTATCATACTGTTTTAATGAAACTAATGGTATTGCCAAATTGAAATCAGTCAAGGTTGTACTAATATCCTTCTCCACCAATAATACTGTCTGATACTCCAATTCATGAGGTAATATGTGACTTCTGGATTTCTGCCAGTCTTGTTGATGAAATCATATGTTAGTTTCAGTGAGGCCATTTTCTTCCTTCATTCTTGAGGAAACATTTAGTGTCTCTTTTATAAGAACTGGGTTTTTTTTTTGCCAAATTTCTATAATTAATTTCAGTACTAGAAATTGCAAAATATATTTTCCTCTTTTTTCTTGGTTATGGGTTTTTATTATCCAAAAGTTTGTGGCTAAAGTTATCAACATTTTGTGATTTCTGGGACTAAAGTCAAATTAGAAATTACTGTCCACTCCAAGATTAAAAAATAAATTTTGTGCTTCTTCTAGTACTTCTATGATTTAATTTTTTAAAATCTTTGGTTCATTTGGAATCCAATTTGGTATTCAGTGTATGGATCCAACTCATATTTTCTCCTTGCAAGATTACCCCATTAACACAACCACATTTGTTAAACAATTATCTTCTCCCCACAGATTTGAAATGTGCTGTATCATATAGCAAATCTCATAAGTATTTTGATCTACTTCTGTCATTTTTATTCTGATTCTTTGGTTAGTTTATTTATTCAAGCATCAAAACTAATCTATTTTAATTACTGAGTTTTATAATTCTAAATGTTTCTGTATCTAGTGAGACCAATCGTCTTTTTCTGTTTTGCTAATCAAGCTTTCCTAATTGTTTTTGGTTATTTTTATATACTAACTTCAAAATCTCTTTATCTTTGTTAAAAAACAAAACAATGCTACTTACCAGAAAATTGGAGCAAATTTAGAAACTCATGAAGGATGTACTACTATCTATCCTGTTATTTTGAATCACCCTAGTCAAGAACTTGGTAAGTTTTTTCATTCATTTAAATCTTCTTTTGTGACCTTCTCTATGGTTCTTAAGTTATTTTAATACTGACCTTAAACATTTTAAGTTAATTTTAAATATTTTCTCTTTTGCTGTTAATTAGTGCCTTTTTAAAAATCTATTACTTTGTAAATGATAAATGCATTGTTCGGAAAGTCTTAAATATAGATATTCTAGCAAAGAAGGTCTCTCCCACTCCAAATTCTACCATATGATTACATATTTTCATTCCAAAATGTTAACAATAAAGTTGAAAGAAATATGGGCACAATTCATATTATATTGTTGCTGAAAGCTGTACATCTGCAATATGTTGGTCTATAATTATATCTTAACACCTCAACACACATACTCAGAGTCCCCATCATAAGCAAGTAATTAAATTTATCTGTGCCATCACTGCAAAGATTAAAATACATCTTCAATAGACTCATACAACCTTTGTAAATAAGAGCCTAACGTCCACCTTTCCTTGACAAAGTCCTCATATATTTACTTCAAAGTACTTAGGAAGCTATTAGGTCAAGGACTTCTGTCTCTTGACTGTTTGCATACAGGACCAAGATCACCAGAACAAAAGGGAAGAAGGAAAAAGTGTAATATTTACCAGTCATGGAGAGATTTGTTGGTTTAATATGAAGCCCAAACAGTCACTTAAAAATAGTAATAATTTCAAAAGCTGATGAGAAAGACTTGTCACAAGCTACTGAGCAGTTAGAGATCTCTGAATATCTATCAGATTATCTTGATCAACTGACCAGGGATCTTCAGTTCATACTCAATGTGAAGGTTTATGTTTTTATTTTTAGGGAGAACAAGAGTAAAGACAGGAGCTCTTATTTTCTAAGAACAGAGCACTGTCAGCCTTTCAAAACCAAGAGACTGTATCAGTGGCTCACAGCATATAAGTAACCAACTTCCAGATACAGAAATAAGGATATATAATGTACTCCTTGGTTTTATGTTCACAAAGAAAGACATGGGTAAGCTCAGGAGTATTTTTTAAAAGTAGTTAAATATCATAAAAATAGCCCTTGAGAGTGAAAATTTAGCACATTTGACAAGTGTTATAAACAATAAAGAGAAAGACAAAATGAGAGAAAAAAATACTTCAATCAAACCCGAATACAGGGTTTGTCTACAAAAGGCAAGACAACTTCTCAAAGGTAGGTAAGTCACTTTAACTATTCTATGGTTGGCAAAGGATGACTGAGCAAACACAAGATATTTTTTAGTTCAGGAATGCAATCAATGACTAAATCACAAAACATTTGGCTATCCCTTCTTGGCACTTTCTATTTAATATTAATTTCTTCTATTATGTCTGCTTTAATGTCATTTTCCCTGCAAGACATTCTCTTTCTTTCCTCTCTATTTGCCAACTCTTTGACAAATATTACAATTTGAAGGAGAGAAACAAAGACATGGTAGTTCCCAAAGAAAACTAGCAATACCTTCAAACAAACAGGCTGACAGGCAATACAAATGTGAAATATGTCTTTTTCTATATAACTTAGAAGAAAGAAGTCCCAGCAAAGAAAGGCATAACACAAACTGCATTTAATGTTATTTTCCTCTGAAATTAACCATCTATAGTCAATTCCAGAAGAAACACTAGGGAATCTGCCCTGCCACTGGTTTTGTGTTTAGAAGTGCACTGCCTTGGAAGAGTACTGGTCTAGGGTCAGGGTTCCATCTCTGCTGACCACTGCCCAAGGGACTCTGAGCAGCCACTCTTCTCCATACTTTTTCTATAAATAAAATGACCAAATTATTCCATGAAAGGATCCTCCAAGGTTCTTTTTTTTTTTTGCTATAAAAACATAAACATTTATGTCAGCCTCACGAAACTACAAATTGTTAGGTGCTTTCTGAAAGGAGATTTTCTTTGTGAAATGCACATGCATCTCTAAATCAACCAGATCCATGAATAAGATGAGATAATCTTCAATCAGGTCACGGGGAAGGACAACAGGAGATGAAACAGGTACCAGTACCAACTGCTTCACCTGATGGTCATTTCAAGAGAAGAGGAGGATACGATGATGCTGACTCCCTAGTATGTAATCTGTTTCAAGGCTGGGACTGGACTGACAAGTTAGAAATGCCTACAATTCATTGAAGGTTTTTTAAAAAATGTAAATGTTGCTTGCTGTAAAATTTAACCTATAGATTCAGTATTACACTTAGACAAAAAATAACATCAATTAGAAATGGTGGCAATTTATTGTACACCTTATTAAAGCAAACATTCTTCAAGATAACATCAGCTAAGCATAGAATCCTAGGGTTATTTGAGAACACTGGGAAAACTCAGGAATGATTTCTTTCCCTGAGCTAAATATGACTGAATTCATCCTTTTCAAACGACATGAAAGTTTGGGGAAATCAAAACATAAAAGATCAGAGTTATTTTACTATCTCCTTTTTCTCTGTACCCAAAGGCAACAGTCCCTTTATTAATGCACTGTTTTCTTTCAAGAACCAAACCATTCAGGAATGCTGTCCATTTGTCAGGGGATGAAAGCCTAAGAATCTGTCTACAGTACAGCATCGCCCAACATGGGAAACAAGGGAGTCAGCTTAGCCTCCTTGAAACATGAGTTGTGCAGTGGCACAGCAGCCCATGGCTCTTAGAAGTTTCCTTAGACTCCCCTGACTCTCATGTGTTTGCTTTCATTCCTGCCTTCCCCCACTAAACATTTAGCCAGTACAATTACATACAGGCATCACACTTTACTGAGTTCTTGTGATAGCATGGCAAGCAAGGTAAAGTCTCTGTTCCTATGGCACTGACATCCTCGTGGTGGTAGAAAAATGGTATAAAGGAAACAATGAACTTGAAAGGAGCTATCAAATGTGGCTAAGCAGAGGAGGGCAAATTCAGACTGGGTGGTGATAGTCTATCTAAGACTCAAATCGTCAAGTCTGCCATGGCTAGGGAATGCAGCATTTCATACAAACAAAAGTTTCATGGCAGAAAAACAAATCTGGATGCCTTAGGGAATATAGAGAAGTGGAGATGGAGTGTGGTGAATGGGGAGAGAGCCCTAGGAGATGAGGTTTGAGAAGTTGGCAGGGTTTGGATTACCGGTCTTGAGGGCCAAGGTTAGGAGATGGAATTTTTCAAGATCTTATTTAAAGATATAATTTGACCATTGTCAGAAGACTGGAATCTATCTTTTGTTTTACTTTTTGCCTCCAAATTCCGCCAGTTGGGCTCTCCATACCTGCATTTTTCTCTAGTTTCTAGTCTTTATCATTAACTCTCCTTATTCCAATACACAGATTATACTTTAGACTAAAACATGTCAGAATGTCACTCAGTGCATTTGGGATACAACTGTGTCTTGACCAAGACTATATGAATAAACTGAAGAGTTAAAAACAAAATGAAAACACAAGGTCCTATGTAAAGTAATTACCAAGAACTCCATTATAGTGCAAGACAAAGGGACCTTTTAAGAGCAGAGTCTTATGTGACTGTGTAGTTCACACAGTCAGGAACCTGGACTTGATCTTAATGTTTCTTGAGTATCTGAATGCCTTTTACTAATGATTATTATTTCATTTCACTTTACTGGTCGATCATAAGCTTATGAGAACTTTTAAATAGATAGTCCCCTCAAAATGGGCAGCTACCAGAAAACAAGAAACAAAGACGCCAAGACTCTTTGAGCAATTTCATGACATTATCATGTCCTAACTGGATCACAATGATTACTCAGCCTGTTCTCAAGTAAACTACAATTTATTTGTTCTTATTATGAAAATATATTACTCTTTCTCTTTGATGCATAATATTATTTTTAAAAAACCAGCTACCAAATAAACAGCTGCCAATACTGTTGTAATAATTGTTAAATACTACCAATTGCTAAATGGATCCAGTAGCTTTATGAGACAAACTGGAAATACAGAACAGTGATTACTATATTAAGACTGAGGTTCAATTTTCTTATTAACTTATGCTTTAAAAATACTAGAAAAAGTAACCATAAACCAAAATTTAGACTAATATATCTTTGTAATCCTTAAGTCTTCAGAAAGCCAGAAAACCAATAATTATATAGAAAAATATCAGAATATAAGAATATTTATGAAAAATGATTTATTTAACCTTACATGTAAAATAAGACATAATCATAGCTAACTAGAAAACTAATAAGGTTTAATTACTTTCTGCTGAAGAATGATATCACAAATTAAAGGTGTCAAGTCTTTAATGGCAATCTAGTCCCACATATTTAAATGCATAATCAACACTGCTACCTGCCTAATAGGGTTAGATTAGCCTTGCCCTGAGGGGCATTCTATTCATGAAGCCATTAATATCAATAATTATCTCAAGGATTTATGCAATATCACAAGGACACTCAGCCTCAAACATTGTAGCCCAGGGTTATACGTTAAGGAGAAACCTAAATCCAGCATCTCTCAATGCTGTATTATTATTATACCTATGCATATGGATAGCTCTTTTATTATTCTGAGAACTTCTTGGACTCAGGTTTCAATCATGGTCTCTGCACTAAATCCTATATTCAACTCTGTCTAAACAGTTTGTTCTAGCTCAGAAATAATTTTTAAATGTTCTACTCAGACATTAGCATACAGGCATATCAATGATTTTAACTGAAGAAGAAAAACTATTTCTTACTATGAGGTTTGGCCTAAATATATGGTGGATATTTAAATCTAAAAGTCTTACTACAGTAAAAGACACACTACCATTTGCCCCCCTCAAAATACTCTCCCTCATTTTGAACACATTTAATCCTTCATTCTTCCCACTTTCTGAAGCAGTTCTGAAAATCACCTGTAGTGAGTGTTACAGCTTACAAGGTGGTATGGTTTATAACTGCATGGTCTTCCAAAGCCTCATCTAAAAGATGGAGCTTTTGAAACGTGACTGGATTATAGGGTGTATTACGGCTAGTATCTAGATGTCTCCCCAAAGACTCACATGGTCATAAGTGGGGCTTTATAGAGACGGCTAGATCCATGGCGTGTTAAACTAGGACCAATTCATGATGTGATGCTAGGATTAAAGCACACCCAGGGTGGGTAGTCTGGACAAGATATAACAGACAGAAAGAGGGTTGTTGGTGGTCACTTGCTGCTTTCTACTTTGCCGCTTTGCTCCCTTCTGCTGTTTCTCCTTTGTGATGTCCCTTTGTCATGTCACCCAGCTTTGGAGCCAGCCAACTATGAATTGAGCCAAACTAAGCTGTCCATTTAGTTGTGGGTGAGGGATATTTTGTCCACCCAATAAGGAAAGTGATGAAGACACAGATATGATAAAAAATATATATATAGTGAATACTGCTACCCAAGTACTACAATGGCAAAAGTATAAAAAAAAAACCCACAATATGCCTTATTAAGATCTGGTAGCTTGCGATTTCTAGCTCTTTATAAAAGTTAAAACAACTATGAAGGGTAAATGTTTTGAATGGATTCTGAACATTGAAATAGTCATGAAAACGCCAACTATAGATATTCATGGAAGAGGACTTCCAGAACTGCTTCAGAAAGAGACAAGATCTATAGGAAAAATGTGTTGAAGATAAGGAGGAGCAATTTGAGGGAGATTACTTGCAACATGTCTTTAACTATAATACACTTTTAAAAATTTAAACATTCATTGTATTTTTCAGTCACACTACATATTGTAACAAGAAAACGGTTGTGTCTTTGTTGTTACCGTTGTCCATGACAGAGCTACTTTCTTCATGATACAGGGATAATAAGCAATGTGCAATGGCTGAGAAAAAACCTGAAGCATCAGCTCCAGTCTGGCTACAACCCAGCTAAATTTTTTTTTTTTTTTTTTTTTTTTTTGCTTTTTGGAGACAGGGTCTCGCTTTGTAGTTCAGGCTGGCCCTGAGCTCACTATGATGCCCAGGCAAGCCACCGCAAACTCAGCAATCCTCCTGTCTCTACCTACTGAGTGCTGGGATTACAGGCGTGAACCACCACGCCCAGCATTGTGGTATGCGGTGTTGATTGTTGGTGGGCGTGTCTCCACACCCAGCATCATATGTGGTTACCGGGGATCGAACTCAGGTCCTTGCGCTTGTGAGACAGGTGCCGGAACCACTGAGCTAACCCTCTGGCCCTCAGCTAAATATTTTAGGGAAGTTACTACATTCTAAACTATTTTTCTGTTCTGTAAAATTGGAAGATGGCCTTGTATGAGTACTAAGCTTATGAAGGAGCAGAGATGAGGTTAGCTTTATAGAATCAAATTTCCTTACTGATCTTTTCTACTTCCTTTGAGTCTTTCTAAAGTGTATGGAGCTGAATTTCCTAAGTAAACTTTCTTCTTTATTTCTTCCTCTTTACTTTTTGCCTGCTGAACTTTTGGACACTGTTAATGTGGACCCTATCCAATGGCTAGCTTTAGGCTGACACCTCAGGCAAAGATGATCTCGTGTGTGGGAGTGAGGCTTTCATTTGCTCATACAGAGGGAGGATTGAGCAAACACACATACACACTCAAAGTTAATGGTAGCCAGCGTTATCATCATTGGACATACATACATACCTACATATATTTGTACCTGTTTACTCATGCAAAATGTCTAGTTCTGTCTGTGAAAAAGTCTAAAAGCAATGAGTCTGTGAAAAAGTCTAAAAGCAATAATTCAAATAGCAATAATGCCTCTATTTCTCACGTTATTTTCTAATTAGCACTCTCCACTTAAAAAACAAAGCTAAGGCTTGGAATTTAGCTCAAGTGGTACCACACCTACCTTGGAAGCATAAGGGCCCAAGTTTGATCCCCAGTACCACACAAACACACACAAAAAAACCCCCAAAAACTCTCAACAACATAACAAAAAAAAATTTCTTTGCAGAAATGACTGACCCAAGGTTAGGAATGAAAAACACGTGATAAGCCTGGCATGTCCTGTGCTAGAAAGTAAGAAAGTGATGAAAGAATGTGGAAGGGGCATCTGTGGAGCAAGTCAACAGAAGGAAATTTAAAATCAGAATAGAAAAGATGACATGAGAACAGTAAATTTAAAAAGAACTAAAGAAAAAAAGTAAAAATAGAGCTTTTGCAAATAGGAAGGGAAATAAGAGTTCGAGGGACCAGGCAGGGAAGGGTGGGAAGCAGGACAATAAAGGAACTAAGATGTGTTATGTACATGTACAAAATCACCTACAATAAATGTAATTATTGTGTACTGCAAACAGATACTAAGAAAAATAATAATAAAAAACAGAAATGATAGCAATATATTTTATACTGATATAAAGAAAAAAGTAAATTAAAGTACATGAAGGACAAAAGAAAGTTCTACCGTGCAACTTAATTCCAATTAATAAACTTAGAGTGATAGCATTAGAAAATTGTTAGGTGGACTCCATCGTAGTAACAGATGCAGGCAAGAGTCATCAATGAAGGCAAAATTTGGCAGGGGAAAATTTGATTAGGAGTAGGATATTTATACAGTTTCAGTGTTCCTCTCCACAGCACTCATACATTGTCTATTAATTAATAGTAAGTATAACACATTTATTAATTAACCATAGAGAAACCTGGTAGACATATCATAATAAAAAGAAGTGAACATTACAATCATGTAAGAAACTGAGACCACATGACTCACAACGGGCTTCACCAAGAAGAGCACAGCATCACCTTTTGGGTGTTCTGCAAAAGTTCTTAAGTTATGACAACATGAAACAAAAATCCAGACTGAGGGAAACTATACCAAATAACCAGCCCGTATTCTTCAATTATATCAAAGTCATGAAAGTCAAAGAAAGACTGAGGAACTATTCCAGAGGGAATAAAACTTAACAGAAATGACAACTAAAACCCAGAGTGGCCTTGAAATGGATCCTAGACCTAAAATAAAAGTGATTTAGACCAGTCGTGAAGTTTTAATACAGTTAAGGACAACATGATATTGATGATGGAAAATTTTTGTCCTCCATGTTTTGTATGTTGAAGACCTACCCCTCAGCGCAGCTGAATTAGGGTTAAAATACTTAAGATTAATGAGGCCATAATCGTGGGGCTCTGTTAGAAAAGAATTAGTTTCCTTTCAAGAAAAGACACCAACAATGTTGCTCACTCCTCTCAGCCAGCAAGGATACAAAAGGTCAGACCACTGTAGGTACAGGAGAGGCCCATTGGGAAATGAGTCTGCCAGTACCTTCATCTTGGAAGCCTCCCCTTCCAGAAATGTGAGAAATAAATCTCTTGTTGTTTGAGCAAACTAGCCTGGGTATTTTGTTAGGATAGTTCAAGATGACCACACATGGTAGCAATAGTAATCTATTACTAATTTCTATTAACTTCCTGATTTTGATGCCTGTATTGTGATGACAATGGGGACAGTATCCTCAAAGGATACAAAAATTTTAAAATTCAAGAATCTAGGTGAAGTATACGTAGGAATTTTGTATTTTATTTCTGCAACTTTTATGTAAACTTTAAATTGCTTTAAAAAATTGACTACATAATGTTCTACCTACTACATTCTCAATAAAAGTGAAAAATACCAAAAATATTTCAATTATCATCTAAAAGTATTTCTTAAACATGAATCATCTTATATTGTGATTATATGACACATATTTTCTTTTATTAAAAGAGAAAGCTACAAAGACCAATTACCCCTGTATTGCTATCAGCAGTATAATGCCTAAGGAAGAAATACTTTCTTTTCAGTTATAATATATAATAAAATACCAGAAAATATAAACAAAGATACTGTTACTGATGTATTTAATCTTGCTGCCTAAAGCTGCATGGAAAAGGTGTCTGGAGAAAGAAAAGTAGTCTAAGGAAATGTATTGTGGGCTTCAAGGACATTAATATTTAAAAGGGAGTTGAGTCTATAACAAGAGAAAACTCAAATATCTGCGATCTTGTCCTGAAAGCACTGACACTTTGGTCAAACAGTCAACACAGTATGAATAACTCCAGAGTAAAAAAGAAGTCAGAAATCCTTGAATTTTTATTTTCTCTGTGACTTTGCAGCCCCCATGAGCACAAGTTAATCAATTAATTACTCATTCAAGGTGACTAGCATCATTGAGTGGACTACTACAATTTACTTATCTGTTCTGCTTCCATTCTTGGACCTATCTCTTAATCCATTCTCACCAAGTCACCAATATCTTTTTTTCAATGTAAATGGAATCAGATCGTATCACTCCTGTGTTTCCAATATTCCCAGATTCCCTTGGACCTGGCTTAAAAGACTTTGTATTCTCAAGCTTCTGTTTTGACCCCATTTCCTTTCACTGTTCATCCTGCTAACTATTCTGGAAACATGTTGGTCTCCCTTTTTGTTCTCTAATCGCATCTGGCTTTTTTGTATCACCTGGAATTGTCACTGCATTTATAGGTCCTTATCATGATTCAGAACTAGGCTGAATCTCTTTAGCAGGATCTTTTCCTTTTTCAGAAAGGCCAAACTTCACTACTGCTGCTCCTCTTCACTCTGGATTATTTAATTTCATTCTACCGTTTTAAATGATTATTTTTCTGAAATTCCCTTAAAAATTTTTCCCTTAGAATTTTTCTGAAATACACTGAAAACAGTGTCTCTCAATTACCTTCTGAAGTCAGTAGAAAGCACACTTCATAAGAGAAGGGACCTTGTCTGACTTGTTTTGTGCAATAGCCCCAGTACAGTGAAAAATATTTGGCCCACGCTGAGTGCAATGAAAAAAAAATTCATGTTGAATGACGATTTCTGAGGACTTCACTTTTCCTCATCCATGAAGTGGGAATAATTAGGCTATTATAGCCATTAGAAGAAATAAGTCATTTTTCTAAGTTTTTACTATGACTCAAGCACTGTGAAAATCACTATATACATATTCTCACTAATACTATGATTGTTATTTAATAAGTAAGGCCATGAGGTCCCAGGTTAAGTAACTGTTTTACAGTCAGGGCCTTGGGGAGGGAGAAGGCACAAACACCTATCCTCAGGCCCTAAACTCTTAACTGAAACTCTTCTCTAGGAAGTTGCTCCCTTCTGTTTAGCTGTTCCCCTAAGACAGGCATTCTTATCTCCTTCAATTCTTTCTTAAGTGACCCTCAAACCCTGTTCACTTCTAAAAAACAAAAAGCAAAAAACAAACAAACAAACAAACAAAAAAACACTTTAGTTTGCCCTTATCTCTCCACATGGGATTTTCACTGAGCAAGAGTACGCGGGCGTCAGGGCGACGGGGGTTCAGGGTCTGAGGTAACGGAGATGCCAAATGTGAAGAGAGAGGGCTGTGGTTAAGACAGGAAGCCTCTGGACTGAGGCCACCCCTGAGCAAACACTGGGGAGGGGACTCGCCAGGGACCCGCCAGGGAACTCCAGGTAGAAGTCCCGCGGGAGACCTGCCGGTGGGGCCGCTAGGTCGAGACAAAGGATGGTACTTCGGAAGATCAGGGGTGCAATCCCAAGTGATGATACGCTTGCAGGCGGAGTAGCGAACGGAGTTTTCCTCACGTACAAGAGGCAGTGGAAAAAAGCAAAGCGGTGGGAACAATCCAGAAGCAGAATGCGAACTTACCCACCCTCTGGCAACCGGGCCTCCGTAGCCCGACTTTAAACGCCGCCACCTGAGGAGTCCGGTAGCCAAGGCAGCAGCAAGCTCGACGCAATAACGCGAGGCTTAGCAGGCCTCGCGAGATCTGAACTCTCGTCCGTGACCGGCGGAGGTTGTGTCGGGGGGTTATGGGAGGACTTTGGTGTCCTGAATGGAGATGTCTCGCTTTCTGTGGCTGGCGTTGGAGCCGCCCTTTCTCCTTGACCAGGGCTGCAGAGTGGAGAGAGCCGTTTCTTCGGCCGGGATGTAGGGGACTGGGAGTCTCTGAGAAGGGAGTGAGACGGGTATGGACTTGGAAGCGCCGGAGCCTGGCCCGGGGTCCGAGCGCGGAGCCTCGGTGGCGGCCGAAGAGCACAAACCCTTTCGCGCGCGAGCAGGAGGAGGCCTGGCGGCGGCGGAACAAGACGGTCCTCACGTACGTGGCCGCGGCCGCGGTGGGCATGCTGGGGGCCTCCTACGCCGCCGTGCCCCTGTATCGGCTCTATTGCCAGGTAAGGGAGGCGCGCTCTGGAGGGACAAGGTAGGTTCAGGACAGAAACTGGACAGCCAGCACTGTGCGAGATGTTTCCTGTTACCCTCCTAGAGGAAGTGGGCGCCAACTGTGACTCCCCGCGTCACCAAGAAAGTGAGTGAAAGGGTGGAGGTGGGTCTGTAGGCCGCATGAGTTTGCGCCACGCCCCAGAGTAAAATTCTTTGATTGAGCTACACCTCACCGGGAAGATCTTTGGGGGTGCTGATACTTTTATTCAGCAAGCCACATGTGGTTTATGTGGTAAAGTTCACCATGGAAATGGGAGTTTTGTACTACTACTCGTGCTCCTGGGATAGTGCTAGCCCTGCTTGTGCAGTTTGGACGGGTCACTTCATCCTGAGCACGAATTAGGCTATTCCTGTTAATTTTTAACTACTATGTACTTACTTTGGGCACCCTTTTATTTTAGTTCAGAAGTTGTAGTGAGATGGTTCTGAGTATGGTTCCCAGACCAGCGTCGTCATCTTGACCTGGGAATCGGGTAGAGTGGAATTGGGTCCAGCCCTAGAGTTAATGAATTAGAAACCTTGGAGAATTTGTATTTCAGCCAGCAATTTGTATTTCAGTACGTACTCGAGCTGATTTAGAGCCCACTGATTTTTAGAAGCACTGGGAAAGTCTAGCTTGCCCTACTTTATCGATTCCTCCTTTTTTCTTTACTAGTAGTTTGTGGCTTTGGCTGGGCATGTGGATCACCTATGGAACTCCTTGCGCAGGGGTCACCTATCTGATAAATCAATTAGAAAGTCTAACACAGGGACCAGGAATTGCAATAGTCAAGTCATAAGTGAAAACTAAACATTGTGTTTATTCAGTGACTGTTGAAGATAGCGATTCCTAAATGTTGTTGTCCAATGGAATCACCTAGAGACCTTTTAAAAATTCTTATACGCAACTGGGCATGGTGGCATCTGCCTGTCATCCCAGCACTAAGGGTGGGTGAGGCAGGAAAATGCATGTTCAAGGATCACTTGGATAATTCAGCAAGACCTTATCTCAACATTTAAAAACAAAATAGGCTAAGGATGTAGATGTGGGTCAACATGAAGGCTGTGGGCTCAATCCCCAGTACTCCCCCAATTGATGCCAGTTTATAGGCCCTGCCATGTAAATCACAGTGTTGAGTAGGGAAGCCAGGCGTCATTGGTTTTCAAGGATTTCTCAGTGTGCAGCAAAGCTAGGAAATCACTAGTTTTCCCTATGACCGGTATTTATAGCAAAGGTTGACTGCTTCTTTTTGCTACCATGATGAATGTCTATCTTTATGCAGAACAGCTTACCTTTGTGAATGGTGAAGCAGCATAAGTCAAAGGGGCTTGTAAGTCTCCTTTATGTGGAATGTGCAATAACTTGATTTCAGAAGGATAAGGATGGAATGTGAACTTTTTTCATTTGAGGCCAGACAGGACCAGGTATAAACTCCAAAACTACTAGTTGGTTAGATCATAAGAACTGAACCAATCAACTATAGATCCTATTCAAACCACCATGAGCTGGATGGGGAGTGATTTCTGTCCCCCAGGGAACATTTCACAATGTTTGAAGACAATTTTGGTTGACACAGCCTAGAGAAACAGAGGCATAGGGTGCTACTGGCATCTACTGGGTAGAGAGTAGGGATGCTGCTAAATATCCAGCACAGCACAGGCCACCACCACCCTCCCAACAGAGAATCGTCCAACCCAAAATGTCAGTACTGCTGAGATTGAGAAACTTTGTTCAAAACTATAAATGGCAAAATTGTGTGTATTTCCACAGATGCTTTAACAGTGGTATTTCCAAAAGAACATGTCTGATACTTCTGTAATCACAGAATTTTAGAGCCAGAAATACAGGGTTATGTAAACCACTTCATGCTGTGACTTCATATTATGAGCATGTAAAATGTAACCCAAGGAAAATAAGATTTATTCAGTCACTGCTCAGAATGCTTTTCTATTTGTCTGTTTTAGTTTCTTGAAGCACTTAACCTAGAAATTTGAAGAATCTACAAAAAATATATTTAGGAATCTTGAGAGATTACAAATTTTCTTATTCGACTCAAATTCTTTACAAAAAGCAATTATATCTTAAGACTCAAACACTGTAGGCTTCCTAGGTGAAGGTAAGCATATATGTATACTTACCTGTTAAAGATAAAAACTTGCTTTCTGCATCTTCTAGACTTATACTGTGATTTAATAATGTTGCATGGTAGCTGGGTGAAGCAAGTGACTTGTGCAACAAGCAAGACAGAACACTATATTTTATTGGGAGTCTTCCCCAAGGGTTAAGTTTTGTTTTCCTCCTTTGTGGCATAACAACAGGTAAATTATCTAGAAACTAAAATTCTCAAAATCTCTAGCATCAGAATAGTTTTAGAAGGACTTTTTTTTAAAAGCATCTAATAATAAGGAAATAATAGTAATAAAGATAAGCATGGAGTATCAGTCACCATTATTTGGATGGTCGACTATGGCCAAAAGAGTTTAAGTGCTCCTATTAACTATAAAAGTTGCCTTATATAAAGAATATAAAGCATATCAAAATATTCACCTACATGGAAAAATACTTGTGACACTTTAGAAAAGCAGAATATAGAAGTGAAACTACAAGGTAATTGGATTATAAATTCTGATATGGGAAAGAATCAGGAGTATGGAAAACTAGATACATTTAAGTATTTTCATTGAAATGATCAGGCCATGAGTAAATTTTTTTTTTTTTTTTTTTTGAGACAGCGTCTCGCTTTGTATTTCAGGCTGGCCCTGAGCTCACTATGTAGCCCAGGCAAGCCGCCGTGAACTCAGCAATCCTCCTGTCTCTGCCTCCCGAGTGCTGGGATGACAGGCGTGAGCCACCACGCCCGGCACTGTGATATGTGGTATTGATGGCTGGTGGGCGTGAGTCTCCATGCCCAGCATTTTATGTGGTTACCGGGGATCGAACCCAGGACCTTGCGCTTGCAAGACAGGCGCCGGTACCACTGAGCTAATCCTCCGGCCCCATGAGTAAATTTTTTATTTTATTTTATTTTTTTTGGTAGTATTGTGGATTGAACCTAGGGCCTTCACACTGAGCTACACATTTCAGCCCTGTTTTATTTTTATTTTCAGAAAGGGTCTCCTTATGTCTCTAAGTTGCTGTCTTTTAATTTTTCTTTTCAGAAAGAGTCTCATTAAGTCTGTAAGTTACTGGGTTGGGCTCAAACTTGCAATGCTCCTGACTCAGCCTCCTAGAGTGCTGGGATTACAAGCATGTACCATCCCACCTGGTTAAATTTTATTTCTTTTGTTTGTTTGTTTTTTGAGACAGAGTCTCACTTTGTAGTTCAGGCTGGCCCTGAGCTCACAATGTAGCCCAGGCAAGCCTCAAACTCAGCAATCCTCCTGTCTCTGCCTCTCGAGTGCTGGGATTACATGTGTGAGCCACCATGCCTGGCACTATGGTATGTGGTATTGATTGCTGGTGGGCGTGAGTCTCCACGCCCAGCATTGTATGTGGTTACCGGGGATTGAACTCAGGGCCTTGCGCTTGCGAGGTAGGCGCTGGAACCACTGAGCTAAATCTCCGAACCAAAATTTTATTTCTTATCATGAGTAATAATTAAGATACTAGCAGTAAAAAGAGATGTAATGCTTGAAATTCTACATTCTGTCATCAGTGATGAATTTATCTAGAGACTCTGCTTCTCCCAAACAACTAATTTTTAACTCATTTTAACCAAGGAATTGGTGAAATATAGGAATCACTTTAACAAATATAGTCTCTTTACAGCCTAAAAGTGGGCAAACCAGTGATGTAGTTAAAGGAAATAGTCAGTGATAGTCTGTAAAATTCATTCTAACTGGGCTATTCTTTAAAAAAATTTTATTGTTATTCAATAAACAGATTATTGCCTAAAAGTATTCTGACATATTTTGTATCTTTTTTCTAGACTACTGGACTTGGAGGATCAGCAGTAGCAGGTCATGGATCAGACCAGATTGAAAACATGGTTCCTGTTAAAGATCGAATCATTAAGGTCACCTTCAATGCTGATGTGCATGCCAGCCTCCACTGGAACTTTAGACCTCAGCAAACAGAAATATATGTGAGTGACTGAAGCAGTCATTAGAAGATTACTTGTTTCAGTGTAAAAAGGTTTTGTCACAAATGTATTTCACTCATTAAAACTTGATTTCAAAATATAGATACCATGATAATTCTATCTCATCCATCTTATGATTATTCATGAATCTGTTAGTGTTTTGAAATGACTAATTTTAGTGCTCTGATGTTACAGAATATATACTTTAACAAAATGTAAAAGATTATGTTTTAAGTTACTTAATAGTAAATGTCAGTTTGAAACAATGAAAAAGATGGCCTATTTTTTTTTTTTTTTTTTGAGACAGGGTCTCACTTTGTAGTCCAGGCTGGCCCTGAGCTCACTATGTAGCCCAGGCAAACCTTGAACTCAGCAATCCTCCTGTCTCTGCCTCCCAAGTGCTGGGATTACAGGCATGAGCCACCACGCCCGGCAAAGATGGCCTATTTTTATTATGGCTTCTAGAAATTTTTAGGTATTGATGATATGTAAAGAATGTAAAAATCACTGAAAGGGAAGGAAATGAGAAAAAAAAAGATATTAAAATATATATACAAGTACAAATGCCCTATGATAAATATGATCATTATATCTAAAATGTTCAAATAAATTTAAAATCTAACAAAAATAGATTATAATTGGAAGCTTTTGATGCAAAGAAATGCTTAATTAATATTTGTAGATGTCACATTATACCTAATCTATAAATTTTTATATTTTGGTACTGGGGATCAAACTCGGGACCTCAGGCTTGCTATTCACATAATATGCCGCTGAGCTATCCTCAGCCCTAATCTCTAATTTTGACTAACTGCAATCCTGGGATTTTTTTTTTTTTTTTTTTTTTTTGCTTTTTGGAGACAGGTTCTCACTTTGTAGTTCAGGCTGGCCCTGAGCTCACTAAGGTGTCCAGGCAAGCCGCCGCGAACCCAGCAATCCTCCTGTCTCTACCTCCCAAGTGCTGGGATTACAGGTGTGAGCCACCACATCCAGCATTGTGGTATGCGGTGTTGATTGTTGGTGGGCATTAGTCTCCACGCCCAGCATTATATGTGGTTACCGGGGATCGAACTCAGGTCCTTGCGCTCGCGAGGCAGGGGCCGGAACCGCTGAGCTAACCCTCCGGCCCAATCCTGGGATTTTTAACTGAAATATTATCATTAACTGAAGATTAGCTAAGAAGTCTTAATTTAAACCCTTAGAAAGCCCCTGTAAATTATAGTAATTGTTCACTTTAGTAAACATGACTGAGGCTTTCATGATTAACTTTATGAATTATAATTTTATTTATTCTAATTATCTGTAGTATATAAGTACTAACAAGAAATTAGTATAACAATGTTCTTTGGAAATTTTTTCAACCTTGTTATTTTTTCCATTAACAATTTTTAGTTAAAGATTCTGTTCAATTAGGTTTACTCTGTTTATGAATTTAATTTACTTTAAGGTCAGTTTGATATTTGTATTCTTTTTAAAAAATAACCGTAGTGGGCTGGAGATTTAGCTCAGTGGTTCCGGCGCCTGCCTCCCAAGCACAAGGTCCTGAGTTTGATCCCGGTAACCACATAGAATGCTGGGCGTGGCGACTAACGCCCACCAGCAATCCATACCACATACCACAGTGCTGGGCATGGTGGCTCAGGCCTGTAATCCCAGCACTCAGGAGGCAGAAACAGGAGGATTGCTGAGTTCGCAGCGGCTTGCCTGGGCTACATTATGAGCTCAGGGCCAGCCTGAACTACAAAGCAAGACCCTGTCTCAAAAAAAAAAAAAAAATAACCATAGTTACATATAGAGTCACATACCAGTAATCCTAGCACTCTGGAAGACCAAGACAGGATTACCCTGGCCTGAGCACTTGAGAAACTTAATGAGACCCTGTCTCAAAATAGAAAAAAAAGGTCAATCATGACATTCAGGTTAAAGTGTCATAAAGAAGTTAGACTTGGGCTATGGTATGCTTAGTTTGTCCTTGGATATATTTTAAATAAATTGCAAGTTATTGCTTGAAGACCTCAGATATGCAAGAGGACTGATGATGGGTTTATGTTTAAAACAGGTGGTACCAGGAGAGACTGCGCTGGCATTTTATAAAGCTAAGAATCCTACTGACAAGCCAGTAATTGGAATTTCTACATATAATGTTGTACCATTTGAAGCTGGACAGTATTTTAATAAAATACAGGTAAACACGATGAGTATAAGCATTATGTGCCATAAACTAACTAAAATTTAAAAAAAAAGAAAATCTAGAAACAGGCAGAAAGTAAGGAAAGTAAAGGGAAGAAAAATAATCAAGACATGTGAAGTACATGGACTCCCTAAGGTGAACATAAACATTATATAGTGAAAATACGTACTAGTAAAAAATAATAAAAATAAAATATAGGTAAATCAAATGTAAACTATGTAGTGTGAAACTTACTAGAATGTTTTAGTAAATACTTTGAATTTCTGCAAATTCATTTCTTCTACATTTCAAGCCATTTTTATCTTCACTGCTTATATGTGCTATGTAAACACTGAAAGCCTAGCCAAATGAATTCCTGCTTTTAAGTAAAACTGATTCTCAGTTTATAAAGCAAAACTTAGTCTGAGATGAAAAGATGGTGTTACTCTATCACAGAATTTAACCTCAAGAAATGAGCTTTTACTTTGTTACAGATAATAGACATGTCATTAAACAAGTACCTTTCTGTGACTTTTAGTGCTTCTGTTTTGAAGAACAAAGACTTAATCCCCAAGAAGAAGTAGACATGCCAGTGTTTTTCTACATTGATCCTGAATTTGCAGAAGACCCAAGAATGGTGAATGTTGATCTTATCACTCTATCTTACACTTTTTTTGAAGCAAAGGAAGGGCACAAACTGCCAGTTCCAGGTTATAACTGAAGTAGCATCCAATTCCTGCTTCAGATTTGTGATTTTTGAAAAATCACATATCTGAGTTCTCAGTGAAGAAATATTCTACTGTGTGAACTGACACCTCCTATGTTAAGTGGTTCTCCGGTGAATTTATCTCACTCAAAATTGAGAGAACAGGTTCAGCTTTATCATGGGAAACCCATAAGCTTCTGTAAATTATGTGATTGTTTAATAACATACTGAGGAGTTTGATGGTTTAAATAAAACAAAGCTGGTGGACACTAAAAGTCAAAAAGTCACTGAGCCCTAATGACTTGCTCAAAGATGATGGGCTTATTTCAAATATGATACTGTTTTTCTTCAAGGTCTAAGGCTATTATCCATTTAAAATACTGAATATTACTTTGATAGTGTGACATCATGAAATTGAAATAAAACACAAGAGTACATCCAGGCTGTTAGTGTTTACCATCATATTACTAACTCACCAAATGTTAAAATGTAAGAGTGGGATTGTGAAGGTGTACTGATAGAAAACTACAAATTCTTCTGAGAACAAAATTCTGTAAAAAAATTATTAAATTATTTTAATAGTAATTTATTTGTCACTGTAACTCATGTAAGTGAATGCAAAGTTTATTCAAAATGTTTGCCAGTAGTCTTTGTTCCAAATAGAAATACTAATACTAGTAAAAAGGAAAACATCTAGCATTAAAAGAATCATATCTAAAGGCCATCTGATGCAAAGTCTAGTGATGTTTAGGGCACTTGAAATATAATTAAACTACAATCATCAAGTCTTTATAACAATTTGAAATCAAAGTGTTATTTATAAAGGAGTGCAAATTGACTTTTACATTCAGTTTTAGTGAAATGAAGGTGCTCAGTATTCTTCCTGAATAATACCTTTAGTTTCTCAAATTTCCTGCTTACATCTTCATCCACGATTATCTCTGCTGTGTGATGATTTCTTTCCTGTGGCCCGTGCACCCTATGACACTGTGATTAAATTGCCTGGCCTAAGTCATTTCTGTTCAAGTTTTAAGTCAAGTATTTGTTACACCTTTGTTCTACTGAACTAAATCTTGAGTGTTGGCAGGAACCATAAATGTGATCCTGGAACAGTTACTGTTCTATTTAAACCTCATGAAGGCAGGAGAAAGTGGTTAACTGTGGCTTTCATAGGTTGGTAGGTCTTGTCTTTGAAGCCTCAAAGCTGGACAGGGACTGCTCTTTAGGAAGCTGGTACTCCTGTGCTGGTAGTGGGCTGATCAGCACTTTAACCTAAATAGAAAGAAGAGACTGGCCAATCTCCACCTGTTCTTCTGCACTCCTCATGGCTCTTCCTTGTCTGTCTCTACTTGGAGGCTAGAAAGCTGTAATCATGTGGACAAAAGATGAGAATGTGCTTTTTCTACCATGGAGGAGGGTGGGAAGTGAGTAAATAAAATTAATAGGTTAGTGGCGACCAGATTTCCATTAGTAAATAAATGAGGTGACTAGTTCAAAACAAATACGAAAAAAATCAGACTTCTTTGGAGGAGTAACTATAGGTTCTATTGGTTTTAACTTCATGTTAAAGCCAAGTGTCTGATTTCCAGAAGAACTTTTTCTATTCATTTGTTTTTATTTGTGTTAGTATTTCTGTATCACCAACCAACTTGTGTATTCCCAACCTTCATTATTTTTAGCTGATAAAATCATTAAGAAGATACTTTATTAGTGCACAATAATAATTCATGACAGACTCAGTGATTCGGTATAACACTGTCACTAATCTGGGTGTCAGATATCTCTAATAATCCATAAATACTGAATAAAAAGATAATTACACTGAAATGATACGGGCCATGGAATATAAATCATACAAGTTGAAGTTTTTACCTCAGCAGTCACTGTCACTTTGAGCTCCTTTGTAGAGATGAACATCAATTTCTTCATAAATATTTCTAAAAGAAACAGAAGATTATGTATCAGTTTCAAAGTTCTGTGACTCTTTCTAATTGCTAGCATTATAAAGAAAACTTCAAGGTTATATGGAGAGGTCAGGTGGCAACAGTGAACACAAAGGTCTTTGTCTTGAATCTCAAGTATAGCTTTTTACAGTTCCCATGCCATGTGCCTTTCAAAAAGATTCATTTTTACTTGTGATTTAAATGAAAAATTAGGCTCAAATTTTGGACAGTTGGCTTCTCGCTTAAAAAAATCATTCAAGCTTTCCCTAATTTCAAAACATTTTTTTTAAATACTAACTTTCTGGCGTATTTAATCTCTGATTACAATCTAGACTCCTGAGCTACCTTTAGATTGTAATTATCACCTTTGTATTTTTGATAATCTTTTATAATATCCTTCATTTCTTTATTCTCATATCTTACATAGGTTTATAGATAGAAAATTGGTGTACCTAGAAACATGACATTCATGTATTTGTATATGAAGCATGCCTGAAAAAAAGTCTTATTAAGAATACCACAGGGGCCGGAAGGTTAGCTCAGTGGTTCTGGCGCCTGCCTCAGAAGTGCAAGGTCCTGAGTTCCATCCCCGGTAACCACATACAGTGCTGGGCGTGGAGACTCAAGCCCACCTGCAATCAATACCACACACCACAGTGCCAGGCATGGTGGCTCACGCCTGTCATCCCAGCACTCAGGAGGCAGAGGCAGGAGGATTGCTGAGTTCTAGGCTTGCCTGGGCTACACTGAGCTCAGGGCCTGCCTGAACTACAAAGCGAGAGCCTGTCTCAAAAAAAAAAAAAAAAAAAAAAAAAAGATATTCACATTCCTAGAATTAGTTCAGACACACTACATGCTGGCAACTAGACAGCCCCATTAAGATAAAGAAGCGAGGGCCGGGGATTTAGCTCAGTGGTTCCAGGTCTGCCTGGCAAGCCCAAGGTACTGAGTTCAATAATTGGTACCACATATCAATGCCAGGTGTGGTGGCTCATCCCTGAAATCCTAGCATTCTAGGAGGCTGAGACAGGAGGATCTCAAGGTTGAGTCATCAATTTAGCAACTTAATGAGACTTTGTTTCAAAATGAAAATAAGTAAGAGGCTAGGGCTGTAGCTCAGTGCAGAGGCCCAGAGTACAATCCCCAGAACTGCAAAAACAAGTTTTAAAAAAATCCAAAAGCTGGATCGGAGATTTGGCTCACTGGTTCCAGCGCCTGCCTTGCAAGTGCAAGGTCCCTGGTTCAATCCCCGGTAACCACATACAACAATACTGGGCGTGGTATGCCCACTGGCAATCAGTACCTCATACCACAGATGCTGGGCTTGGTGGCTCAAGCCTGTCATCCCAGCACTCGGGAGGCAGAGACAGGAGGATTGCTGAGTTCGAAGCTTGCCTAGGCTACATAGTGAGCTCAGAGCCAGTCTGAACTACAAAGCGAGACCCTGTCTCAAAAAA
>PVIC010010862.1:0-14937 GCA_004025085.1 Thryonomys swinderianus
ATGTATAAGAAATAAAGGTACCATTACTTATAATAACTCAGTTATTTGATATAAAATAAATCCTTATATTTCTCTTTATTTCTCATACTCTCCAAGGAAGAATCTCTCCCTTATCAAGGAATAATAAACTATTATTGCAAGCAGAATATGAGCTAATAAATCACTAATATTTGTATTTTCATTCAAGAATTTCCTCAAGTTACTGAGTAAATGATAATTCGGTGCCTACTGAAGCATTTCCAGAGATGTGAGCTCACTACTACCCTTTGAGTAGTAAGAAAATTCCTTTTATTTTTTAGTATTTATCCTTTGTAAAATATACTCATTGAGGGCCAGGGATTCAGCTCAGTGGTTCCAGCGCCTGCCTTGCAAGCGCAAGGTCCCTGATTCAATCTGCAGTAACCATATACAACAATACCAGGCGTGGTGACTCATGCCCACCAGCAATTAGTACCCCATACAGTGTCAGGTGTGGTAGTTCACACCCGTAATCCCAGCACTCAAGAGGCAGAGACAGGAGGAGTGCTGAGATCCAGGTTTGCCTGAGCTACATAGTGAGCTCAGGGCCAACCTGAACTACGAAGAGAGACCCTGTTCAAAAAACAAAACAAAACAAATATATAGATATAGATATATACTCACTCAACACTTATTTATGGACACAGTTCTAAGGATAAAGGATTACATGGGGCACAGAAATTGTTTTCAAGAACTTGCCATCAAATGGAAAAATACAACAACTACTGTTAATTCTTGCCAACTCCCACATGAAGGACTATGCTATTTGAAAAAGACTTGTGCCTCTGAGCTTCACGTTCTCAGTTTGATGATTATAGGAGTGTAAATCAAAGTTCAGATAATTATTTTCAAAAACTATGATTCCCTCTCTTGTTGAATGCTCTCTGCCTCAGCAATACTCCTATAAACAAGCTATCCATAGTTTAGAATTTGAGATATGAAATTATTTCTTCTACTTATACCTTCTGAAATTATATAGTCAGTATTTTAACTTGGAATCTATTACTTCAGGTTACTAATCCCATTTCACATTATTGTTTGTGGCTTGGTGTTACCCACAATTTTATCAATTTCTCTTTCTATACTTTAACAACAACCATGAAAAACGAGGTGCTTCAGCAAATCCATGAAGGTACATGTGTATAGAACCAGTATGACCAGAAATTTAAGTCTGTAAAAGAACTGTACATGTATTTTTAAGGAGGTGTTCTGAATTTTAGTTTCATATTTCAATCATTGTGAGTCTTTATTGTTCCTAAATATATACAAAAGGCCGGGCGTGGTGGCTCACGCCTGTAATCCCAGCACTCGGGAGGCAGAGGCAGGAGGATTGCTGAGTTCGAGGCTTGCCTGGGCTACATAGTGAGTTCAGGGCAAGCCTAAACTATAAAGCGAGACCCTGTCTCAAAAAAAAAAATCACTAAATATAGACAAAAGGTAATAATCAAAATATGTTAATAGCATTATGGGTATATATAATAACTAATATCAGTTCATCTATATGTGACACAATCTTTAAGAGAACAGTTCATTATTACATTCATAATCTACAATGATTTATAAAATAGGAAAGTAAAAGAGTAAAAATTAAAAATCAAAAGAGAATACTATGTTTCTATTTTAGTTGCACTGAGAAAATTTTTTGAATAATGAATTCACTGAAGACATTTTTGATAAACACATGAATTTCCACTGGAGAAAATATTTTATTGAAGTTTTCTGATACACGTGTAAAGACATTTCTTTTGTGAGTGATAAAAAACAAAACAAACAACAACAAAATTGTAGGATCAGAGGTTTAGCTCAGTGGTTCCGGCTGCTGCCTTGCAAGCACAAGATCTGGAGTTAGATCCCGCAGCACCCCAAACCACACTGTCGGCTGTGGTGGCTCACGCCTGTAATCTCAGCACTCAGAAAGCAGAGACAGGAGGATTACTGTGAGTTCCAGGCTTGCCTGAGCTACATCGTGAGCTCAGGGCCAGCCTGAACTACAAAGAGAGACCCCATGTCAAAAATAAAAATAAAAAAAAAGAAAAGAAAGAAAGAAAGAAAAGCAAGTTCTTGTAAATAAACTTAAGTATTTCTATATTTTAAAAATTTACTTTTAACAAAAAAGTTATGTAAATCTTGTTCAGACTTCTTTATTTGAATTTTGTTTCCGTAGTAACTCGTTTTTATCATAATACATGTACATTGTTAACTTTTAACCTGTAAGTGCTAAGAAGTCATGAGCTGTATCTGTTTTACTCTTCACCGCACCTGCAAATTGTAGCATATGTCTAGCACACCACGCACGAACAATTATTTTTATTGAATTTCCAAGAGATAATAAAAGAAAACACCTAAGAAGCAAAGAGTTCAGAACTTTAGCTGATGACTTCAATGGGCACTTTTGCTTGACTTTAGCCATTTTCACCTCTGAGAAAATTAGAAAGTAGAAGATATTTAATTTCTTTTATTATTTCACTTACGGTCTGAGATCTGGCATGTATTAAAATATGCACACAATATCCTTTCCCAAAGATCTCATTAAATTTTAAGACAGGCTTAACAAGCATGGATGTTAGGAAATCCCAGGTGCTGGTTTACCTCACATCCTTTCCAGCAATATGTAAGCTGCTCTCCACCCCAGGAAACATACAGCGGCCCTTCACACTCATCTTCCCACAGTGGACGGGTGGTCGAGCACTTCCTGGAGGATGAACACAAACCCTGCAGTGAGCACAAGGAGCTGGCTCACGCCTATGGGAATTAGTAGTAGCTACAGTCTCACTGTGTTCAGGGCATAATGGACTCCTTTAGTTACGCATCTACACGGCTTCCTCAGCTGCTAGGAGACCCTACTCAAGTGCTCAATGGAGGAAACCCTCTTGATTCAAAGACTCAGGATATGCAGATTTGAATACTCACTGCATCCTGCCCCCCTGGTGCCACTCTACCCCTCTTTTGCGTGCAGATGGCCAAGCTTGGCAAACACTCTCCTTGTTAAAAGGGAGATTAGCAGGTGTTAAAGACCACTGGCTTCTAGTCAAGGATTCCCTCTAATGTAATCAGAAAAAGAAAAGAACATGGGAAAGAAAAGTAACAGAAAACAAGCAGCTGTTTGAGGGATTTTTTTTTTTTTTTGTCAGAAACAAATACTCGTGGATTTTTGATGAACAGAATACCACAGAAGACCTCTTGGAAAGACAAGAGACTTCCTGTAACCTGCCCAGTAGACTTCATTTACCATGTCCCTTTGTGGCCCTGAACTGCACTACTGTACCTTTAATGGGCTACTGTTCATGTAAATATGACTCAATAATGTACAATCAGTAAAAGTATATTTCAAATATCAAAATTAAATATCTAAGAGTATTAACAGAGCAAAAGAAATGCAGTTACAGTCAATACTTTCTTGGAGGGGATTTTACTTGAATATAAATATCTGAGATTGCTTACAAAAATTTGCTTACAATGAAAATTTAAAGGCATATCTAAGTAAAGTAAAAATTACACATACCTAGAATTAATTTTCTGATTTTTTCTACATTTAAGTGATTAATAAGACTGTTTAAAATCAACCAATGGTATATGGTAAAATTAGAAAAATGACATTTGCCTTGACTTAAAATAGGAAGCAATTCTATTTCCTGAAAATAGTAATGTTTCAAAGGATACATAATTAAATAAAATAAATGAGAATATTATTATTCAGGATGGATAACATTTTGTACAGTTGATAAATCATTCCAAAATATTCTTTTTATTACAAATTGGCTTTTGAATACTGCAGAATTTCTCTAAAAATAGTCCCAACAAGCTAACCTCATCTCTTTACCCCTCAAAATTCTATATTATCAGAACTACTGACAATTTTTTAACTTAGTATTAATACATTTCCAGTATTGTTATTTTTTTCTCATAAACTTTTTTCTTTCACAGAAGTTCACCCTTTATGGTGATACTCAGCAAAATATTTATGAATGCTTGCTCTATAACTTGGAAAAGCTCTTTTAATTTTTATTCATGAATGAGACTTTCAAAATAAAACCAAATACTTTTTTCTCCTAATGTACTTTGATTTTAAGGTCATATATAAAAAATTAAAAAGTGGGACTGTACTCGGGTCTGATGTTCACTATTAAGTTTAAGGCAGAATGAATGTCTTCGGAAAGCTGACTCCCTATCACATACATAGTACCTCATTGAGAAGTGCATGATAATAGCTTGACTGACATTTGTTTACTTAATATTGTTTAAATGAGAATTTAAGAATGAAAAGCAATATGCTTTTCATAAAATGATTATGATCACTAATTAGTTTAAACTAATATTAAAACTATTTTAAAGTCTAAAACAATAAAATTGACTGTGAAAAGCAATTAGCTTGTATTGATTGCTGCTGATTTTGTGCATTGCTTTAAGTACGTATTATAACATTTTGTCAACAGAGACCTTCTTAGTGTATCCTGCAACCTATGGTGTACTTTGAATTAAAAGAACTTTTTAATTTTTATTTCCTTGATTACATTTATTTCAATATTCATTTACAAATGTTGTAGATATCATTATACTCATTTGGTGAAGAAAAAATTGGATTCTAAATGGTAAAGTACATTATGCATATGTACCTATTCAGTATCTGTCAACATCATCAATAAACAAGATTTACATAACTCCAAAATCTCAATTTTTGATGGATTTTTAACATTATTATTCTTGGTTTTCAAGTGCAGTAAATTCAGCATTTTCAGTAAATAGTTTAGATTTCAAGTCTCTGGAGTGATCCTTTAAAATTTAAGGTCATGTTTTTTACTACATAATACAAAGTCTTTTGGTGCTTTAAGGATGAATTTTTAAAAGAGGTGAAAATGGCAAGGTAGCAGGCAGCACCAAAAATCCAGCCTCTCAAATGCCTAGGATCAAGACAGCTGAAAAAAGGAGAAACTAATGAAGATGGGGGGGGGGGGGAGTTGATTTCTGAGAAACAGAAAAGAAAGGAAAAATGAAAAGTCACAGAGAAGTTGGAGAAATGAACCACAATGCACAGAACATAATGAAGTCAGGAGCTCTCCCAGCTCCTGACTAAAGGATTGGCCTGGACAGACAGCAGGTAAGCACTAGGGGCTCAGCTTCAAAGCGAAGTGGGGAACTCGGTGAGCGGCCCTTTCCCCAGGAGGAGCCCATGCCTATTATGAATTGCAAGAGGAGCATGATGTTTTGCTCCAAAGTGACTCCAACAGCAGGCACACACCACATGATAAGCCCATCACATCATCAGAAATTATTCATTGCATTATTAATTGCTTAGTCAAATGCCATTCTGGGAAGGGGTTATTTAAGACAGAGTCATAAGCACAAAAACATCATCTCAAGGCTTCTTTGTAAATCTCCAACAGTGATAGAGTAACAGGGAGCACGGAGAGAAGTTTCAGAGAAGATGTGCTACACATAGAGGTTTAAACTCAGACCAAGGACACCATGGCAAGAAGTCAGGCAGGCTTATGTTGAGCTCAAATGCATCTGAGTCTGAAAGTGCTATCAGTAAGGGGCACCTCACAAAACCATGGCTAAGTATGCAGATAGGGGTGGAGAGTCATAGGATGGGTGCAAGGAATGGCAAAAAGGAGAATTAAACTGTGTCATATGCTGGTCAAATTCTCAATATTGTGTGATCATTATATATATATATATATATATATATATATATATATATATATATATATATATATATATGATATACCAATAAAGATTTAAATGTTTAAAAAGGGAGAGCAGAGATAACTTTGACTCACTAGATCCCCAAACTGCAAATTTTGAAAAAGTCTCACTTATTCACCAATGCAGAAAATTTACAGTTTTGTTTCCTATTTTGACTATTTTTTTCTTACTCTCTTATTTGTCTTCTTCATGATTTGTTGATATTTGGGAAATATTACTTTTTCTTTTTTCTCTTTTCTATTTTCTTTATATGTTTATTCTTTTTTGATTTCTATTTCAATTATCTAATTCTATTAATAATCTTCCAATCCTTAATTGAATCCTTTATCTTCCTTTTCTCTCCCCATATTCTAGTGTTTAATTGTTCACAATTTTCTTCTTCTATTTTTGTATTCCAAGTCTCTATCTTTACTAATAGGAACATGAACCTTTATTAATTTTAAGAAGTTAACTCTCTGTTCTTACTGTTGAATTACTTTCTATTTTAAGAGGCATAGATATCATATTTAGTATATATTTATCATATGCCAATATTTGTTTTGCTTAACTATTTACAGAACTATTAAATTCTAGTTTAAATTAACTATATAAACTATTTTATATTATAGATCTTTCTTCTGAAGTTACTAATGATGGGTTACTGATTCTTATGTCAATATTTAGTTTGCATTGGGTTTATATTTTTGCTGCCAATCTCTTTGCTATTCCCTGGGGAAGAATAGTTCAGGCTCTTCATTAATATTTTCTGCACGCCAATATGTGTATTACCTTTATATCATTAACAACACTGTCATCCATTCCCTGAGAACTGGGAGCTGATCAATTACACTGCATTCTCCCACTGAAAATTAACAGAGATGGTTGGATCTTGGTACAGAAGGACTATACTCAGCCCCACTCAGAGTACATCATTAAAAGACAAACAAATGTTCTATTATAAACACCAACAAACCTCAGCACAAGACAAGAGAAATAAGCAAACAAATCAAAATAGTTGAAACATGAAAAGACAATGGAATGGAATGCCTCTCAAACCTCTAAACTCCCCCAAAATTGATGCATGGCAGAGAACAGCAAAAAGCAAAATCCTGACGGCCAAATTATTCAACAGAATCACAGAGAAGGTTTAAGAAAAGATCAATACGGTATTCAGTGAGCTCAAAGAAGATATAATTAAACAGATAATGGGTATAGTAAACAAAGCAGTAAGGGAGTTTACACAAGACAGTAATAAAAGGCAAGCAAAACTAGGCAAAACAATTCAACTCATGAATAGCTAGTTTAGCAAAGATTAGATTCTGTGAAAAGTTCCAAACAGAAATCTAGGTGATTAAAACTCCACTGAAACTTTTGGGAGCAGGCCAGCATGAAGGTAGAGTGATGGAACTAGAAGCCGAGCCACTGTAAAAGAACAGTTACTCAAAGATACTTTAAATATAAAGAAAACTTAAAAACTGGATCAAACAGATGTGCCAATAAAAAAAAAAAAAAACGTTGACAGGAATAGAAAAAAAAAATTTTTTTTGAGACAGGGTCTCGCTTTGTAGTTCAGGCTGGCCCTGAGCTCACTATGTAGCCCAGACAAGCCTCGAACTCAGCAATCCTCCTGTCTCTGCCTCCCGAGTGCTGGGATTACAGGCATGAGCCACCACGCCCAGCAGAAAATTTTTTTTTCAAAATATAGGTAAACAATGAGACATAGAGATAAAAAGGCAAATAGAAACCCAATTTGCCATAATCAGAAATGATCATTTTTCACAACACATCATATTCAAAAATTCCAAAAGCCCACCATAGAAAAATAAATCTTAAAAGCTGTCATAGACAATAAAATGCTTTATTAAGGTTAATCCATATGAATTACAGTACAATTCTTAAAACAAAACATAAGGGTCAAGAGATCTTAGAAGGAAGTGTTTCAAGCTCTAAAAGAAAACAACTGCCAACCTAAAACTATCTTTCAAAATTGATGAAGAAAGTAGGTGTTTCTTTGAGAAAGAACACCTCAAGAAGTTCATGACTACAAACCAGCATTACAAAAATTTTTCACGAATATCCGAAAACTATAATGAAGCCAAAAATTCCAACAGAATAAACAAGACAGGTGGAACAGTTCGGCATAAGGTTAGAAAAGGAAATCACCAATAGGGAAATAGTGGAATGACAGGAAAAAGTCACAGCTTTCAGAATAACTCCCAACAGGGAAAATTTCAATTTCTCACTCAAAACACACAGACTGGCAGAAGCAATACACACACACACACACACACATACACACACACACACAATACCCAGTGATATGCTGTGTATAAAAACACATTTAATTTAAAAATAAGTTCATTTTTAAAATCAAAGATGAAAAACAGTATGACAAGCATCAGAAACCCAGACAAAATAGCCATCTAAGTTTTTTAGCAAAATGGACTTCCAGAAAAACTGATCAGAAGAAACAATGCTAACTACATATTAGTTACAGGAACAATTCAACAGAAGGAGATAATAATCATGAACACACAGAATGATTGGTGATTAATCCCACTGATCATAGTATGTGTAGTCAAAAATTTCCAACATGTATGTTACTTGGAATTTTATTCTAATATGATCATTGTAGGATACAAGTTTATTTGACTCTAATTACATGATTATTTTAAAATTATAATTAACTCTTCTAAAATATGATTTATACTTCTACATAGCTCTTTCTCAAAACTTTTTGCCTTTATTTCATATTCTACTATTATTTTTTTAGTCATATATCTTATTTACCATCTCAGTAATCCAAAGCACATCCATGCTTTTAAGTTGTTCCATCATTACCAATTTAGAAGGAATTTTTTCTGTTCTACATCAACCATCTCTTCTTTCAATTTTTAGCATTATTTCTTTATTAACCATTTGTTTTCCTAAATGATGTTGTTAGCTCTTCTCCAAAGTGTTTTTTCTGTAACAATGCTGTTAACACTGAGGTGTGAAAGGTTTGGACAGCTGGTTTTGTTTGCCTCCTCAAGAGTGCTAGGAATGTAAATTGTTTTATTTTATGTTAATTTATTGGCTTGGGTTCCTGTACCATGCTGTAATATTAATTTGGGTCCTGTACTATGCATAACACAAGACTGATATGTCAATTTATCATCAGTGATTTATTTCCCCTGCACAAGGTTATGACAGATGTCAAATGTCCTCATCGTTAACCTGGCCTACAGAAAGAGCTTTACAAGCTCCAGCTCTCTGATAGTACAGTACATTAGGGTATAGTGAGTGCCTAAATCTTGGCAAATACTTGTCAACTTGAGGATGAATGTTCTATTTTGGGCTAGTTCCAACAAAGACTAGACACAAGTACAAGATCATTCATTCCTCTGTAGCATGGTCACCTTCTAGCACTGACTTGACTATTTGTTTTGACAGCTGTGTATTTCCATTTAATTTTTTCTGAAAACAGTATCTAAATGCTATTTTGAATTTTCCATCTGCATTACTACATATGTCTATATGTTCAATGGAAAGTTTATAACGAGTACAGTTGTTCTTGCTTAAGTAGCTAAAGTTGTACATTTTTATTAATTTATATACTTTTCTGAGCTAGCTCTAAGAGGTTACATGCTTCCAGTAATTAAACTGATATCGTATTGATACATTAATATTACCTATTTTACAGAGGAGTTATGATGCAAAATTAAATCAATTATCTTAAAATTCTAATATATAATCTGTTCATTTTATGCTCTTCAAGGCAAATAATCATATAAATCGTTTATGTTTCAACTTAGTTTTCTAAGATACTGTGAAGCTTTCTTTGCTATTCTGGATAATGAAGTACTATACAAGTTAGTAGTCAAGGAGTTATTGAAGTCACTGTAAGTAACAGGTATCACTCAGTTGACTAAGACATCAGACTACTCTGGTTCACTGATCACAAAATGAACAAAATAGCTCTTACTAGCAGTCCTTTAAAAAAGAATATAAATATGTAGATATACATATTTCTATACACAAACATAACACAGATACAATGGAATAGACATAAATTGTTTTAGTTTTGAGAGGCTTTGGGAATACTGAAAAACTACTGAATTTGATACAAGACTGTTACAACTTTCTTTTCATTGATCTCATTATAAAAATTCTTGAATTTCAATTTCTATCCTATCTTCAATAAAATGGTGCTTATTTAGAAGCATATATCATACAATTAAAATAAATTTTACATTGTCAGATTATGAGATGATTTTAGCTATCTCCTGACAGTTAGCTGTCATTTTTAAAACAAATATCCTTTTCTTCCTCTCTCTACTTTCCCACAAATTCAGACAAGATTAAAGGCTATAAAAAAAAACTCAGAAAGCTAATTGGAAGAACTATAAAGTAAACGAAATCCAACATCTTATTAAGTTAGAAGTAGTCAAATCTCTCCAACTACAGAAAAGATTAAAGGCTAAAGAGAAGGGCTCTTGACACCAGGATATTTTCAATCCCAAGGACTAAAACTGGATCCATATATGGAGATGTGAATGGAACACTTCAACAAAAAAGATTTCTTGCCACAGAAGGAAACCTGTATCATTTGACACTAGCACTTTTATTTAACTCTTAAGTGCTTTTCCTGTGCAGAATATGCTCAAGTTAAATTAATATATGTTTATGTGTGTGCATGTATATATATTTATTCTTCCAATCTGGATGAAGCATAAGGATTATATTAAACAATTTAAAATGTGTAAGTATGTACATACACACAGTTCTTTAGATTTAAAAATGAACAAAGTGTAACTCTTACTTGATAATGCCATGCATGATTTTGCAAATCCTCTGCATTTTATTCAAGCAGAAAAATTCCAATTTGAAAAATACTATAGGTATTTGGATTACTTAATCAAATATTAATTCATATATTAATCCTAATTGTTCTCATTCATCATATCTGTTGGTATTCATGTTTCTGAAATAACATATCATATATGTAATAAATAAAGTAGGAAAAGCCATGACTTCTTTGAGCTCATTTTCATATTTATAAAAGAATCATGGTAATATCTGTATTAGAAGGTTATTGTGAAAATAAGTGTTGTAGTATATGGGGCACTGCTCTGTAAGCTGTAAATTCCATGAAAGTATTGAGCTTTAAAATGGACTTAAGAAGGAAAACTTACTTGGATACCCTTTTGGAATGTGTTTGTCCTCAAATGTACTTGTCTCTTGTATTACAAGGCATACATACATGCATCGTTTAAAATATACTCCCTAATACCACTGTGTCATTAATTCTCACTTTTATTCACTGCTGCTTGTTTTTTGACATTTCTTCTGCCCAAAACGTACTGGAATATGATTCTAACACAGAATTAGATAATTTTTAAATTTAACCTTCACACTTAATATATGGCTCATTTCTAGAATTACCTCCTTCAGTCTCTCATAGTCATGGTGTCTTTCATGAGATTTCTTTTGAAAAGTGAAAGTATGTTAAGTGTTACTAAATTACTAACAATTAGAAATGAAATACTAGTCTTTAATCAAAAAATGTACCACCCCTATTGAAAGAGGTGGAGCAGTAGGGTGTCAACTGTCCTCCAATGGTTCTGTGATATACGGTGCAAAGAAAGGATAACACCCCGAGCAGACATTCAACTAGACTGGTGCTCACTGGATAGGAAAAGGCTGGCCTTCCTCAAAGGCTTCCTACAGAAAGAGATTTTAAACAGAGGTGCAAAGCCGGTTGAAATTTCCTAGTTAACAAACACAGTTTGAGTTTCACATAGGTAACGAATTTCACACAAAGGGAAAAAATGATGGAGAGCATGAACTCTAGATGAGGTGCTGTGGGAAGTCTGTAAGTGATAGGGATGCAGACGCCACATGGGAAAAATGTGAATAATGAGGTTAGAAAAGAAGATGAGAACTAGATTAGGAAAGTGACTGTTCTTATGCAGAAATTCGAATATTACACTTACATGCATTTAAACACTGGAGTGAAAAGACTTTTAACTTATTAATAAATCACTTTTGCTGAAAAGTACAAATGTTGGACTAAGGAGCGGCAAAGTTTGAGTAGCAAATACTGTGTTTTGGAATAATCTTGGCAAAAAAAAGTGACAAGAGTTTCAAAGTCAGCACATATTGACTTCATGATGGATGAGGGGAAAAGGAAAGGCTCTATTTTGCATATGTAAATTGCTGGTCATGCCAGCCAAAAACAAGGAATGAAAAAGCAAAATGGAATTTATGATAAATGTGTTACATTAAATGGAGTATTTTAGTGGATGAGAGAAGATTTCAAATAAAATAAAGAAGACAGAAACTTGTTTCATACAACAATGTGCAGTAATTACATGTTCATGGTTGATAAAGTTCCTCATAAGATATAGGATATGGCCCTATTGCTCATACTCCTCCTATATGGCCTTTGTTCCAAGATCTCTTTCATAATTTATTATCAGTTGTTTTTCTAGAGGTTCAGCTACAATATAGGCATTTATCACCTGGATGACAAAAAAGTAGAGGAAAGCTTGATATTGCAGCTTCTGGACACTTACAGAAAGTTGCTTAAAATTTCTGACTCAATTCTAGTGGCCGGTATGTAGTCACAAAGTCACGTTTAACTTGCAGGAGACTATGTGCTGGATACATTTTTAATATTTTATTACCATGGAACAGGGACTACTACCTATCTTTGCTTCAACTAATAAGTTCATGAAGTTTGTCATCTTTTGAAAGTCCAGCATGAGATTTCCCAAAGGTGAACTTTTCTGACATCCGAGCAATCAGAGATAACATGAATACTGGCTGAAGAGTCACAACTTGTGGAGATTATATATATTATATAATATATATTATATAGTATGTATATATTATATATTATATATTATATACAATATTATATATTATATATTATATACAATATTATATATATATATTATATATATATGAATGGAGATTTTTTGAAGCAGAAAATTTTATAAAAAGGTCTTCAGAGACCAAAAGCTTGTTTTCTTTTCCCCTCGTTCAAAACTAACCAAAATTGTATATATTATTTTCAAAAGAATTCAAGCTAATTTTTAAGTAGTAATGTAATTCTATTCCTATTTGGCCAAAGTTCTCCAGAGCTGATCTCAGTTAAAATTCATTCAGCCTTTATGGGACTTTGAATGTATTTCACTATTTTAGTCACAGTTCTATGAATTCCTATCAAATTTCTTCATCCAACATCTTAGCTATTTTTCTTAAAATTGCTATAATAGGTAGGTATATGAAAGAACAAAATTGATAAGAAAAATAAACATATATAAAGCATACCTAAATACCAGCTCTTTGCTCTATAATTAAATCTATGTTCCTATATAATTTTTCAATTTTTCAATTTTGTTTTCTAATATTGGTACTTAACAGAGGTGCTGAATACTAACTAATCAGATGTAAACATTTTTGGTGGGCACTTGAGATCAATAAATTAATAAGCAGTAACATAACGTAATATATATTTTCTAGAAACAAAATGGATGAGAAAACAAGATGTATGTAGATGTCTGTATTTCACTGTAATAACGTCCAATGTATAATTCTACTAATTATAGAATTTCTGTGTATAAATATGTGAAATTCTAAATTTTTTCCGTGGCATAAGTAATTTCTTTACATTTAAAGATATTCTTGACTTTCTAACATTTTGTTATTTTTTATTAATTTTTGAGATTATATAATAGAATAATAATGCTAAGGATAATTACTTTTAAATTTGAACTAAAAATAAGAGATTAAATAGCTTCTTAAAAATTTCAATCATTTCTCCTAGGGTTTATAAATTTAGGTCTCAATAAATAATTGCAGCTTAGCTTTTATTTGGTCATCTTCATTTAGTCCACTGTGTTTTGTTGCTACCCTGTATTTTCAGCTGAAAGGAAAGATTGAGCTACTCTGTTATGATAAAAACAACTATGATTAGTGTGTATTTTTAAAAAGTACATACAAATATTTCAACCTCTGCCTACACCCATCAGAACAATTGCTTGCCATTGTAATTATATTCAAAATTCGAGAGAGATAACAAGTATCCTGGAATTTAACTTGATAAATATTCATTTTCCTTATAGGGGAAAAAAGATGAATCTCATAGAATTAGCTGCATACTTTTAAATCGTGCAATTACTGAGTTGGCGAGGTATATTTCAGGTATGAAAATCTGCTCCTTCATACGGTAAAACCGTGGAGCAGGATGGGAAGTGAGGGATCAGAAATGTCCCTTCCCACCCTGCCCTCTTTTCTGAGGAACGGGTCTCCTAATTATAACAGGGGAGTCATTTCTTCTTCCCAGCTCAGATTCTTTGTTTTCTGGTGCTCAGCTGGTCAGAGTACTTAATTATGAAGCCAGACTTACCATCCTTATTTGCCATAGAAAACACTTACTGCTGAACTTGAGATGACCCAAGAGCACCCAGCTTCCTGGCATCTTTGAGATCCCCCAAACATGACCAGACAGCCTAACATCTGAAGACAGGCTGAAGTTTTACATCTTGTGATCCAGCACATAACCACTAAAACACAGGTTTAGACCCGGAGATTTAGCTCAGTGGTTCCAGCACCTGGCCAGCAAGTGCAAGGTCCCTGGTTTGATCCCCAGTAACCACATACAACAATACTGAGTGTGGTGACTCATGTCCACCAGCAATCTATACCACACACTACAGTGCTGGGTATGGTAGCTCATGCCTGTAATCCCAGCACTCAGGAGGCAGAGGCAGGAGGATTGCTGAGTTTGAGGGTTGCCATACGTAGTGAACTCAGGGCCAGCCTGAACTATAAAGCGAGACTCTGTCTCAAAAAAACAAAACAAACAAACAAACAAAATAGGCTTATTCTCCTTCAGAGCGAGCTGAAAACTTATCAAGTGGTAATCCACACCGTGGGGGGGAGGTACCGAAGATCAAACTCAGGTCCTTGTGTATCCAAGGTTGGCACAGTACTACTTGAGCTAAATCTCCAGCTATGACACTTTACATTTTAACATGTCAAAGGTTTACAACTAATCTGTGTGCACATAATGGAAGGCCACATCCCTCGTGTCTCTGTGGTACTCTCCCACCATTTTGCAAATAAAAATAGGGAGAGGTCAGAAAACTGGCCTATGACATGATCAACAGCACATTAGAAATGACACTTGAACGTGAACTTTTTCCATATTTCTTTAAACTATTATTCTGAAATGAAAAAAGTTGTTTT
>PVIC010010862.1:15037-42681 GCA_004025085.1 Thryonomys swinderianus
GGGGATCGAACTCAGGACCTTGCGCTTGCGAGGCAGGCGCCGGAACCACTGAGCTAACCCTCCGGCCCATGAACCTCTTTTTATTTGAAGAAATAGGATTATGTTTCCAGGTCAAAGTATTTCACTGTGGAAACTTAAATACCCTCCAGCCTGAGTGGATAGGAAACTAGTCTCAGAAAGGAGATTCCACTCCCCTATTATAAAGTGTCTGATTTTACAGGATTGCACTCTCAAAAATCCAAGCTTAAGTTTGAAGACGGTTGGCTTTTACTTTTAATGAAAAAGTCCTTAAAAGGCTTGTTTGTAGTGGTGGTAAAAATAGATTGCACTAAAAGTATTTATTCCTGCAGAGCTTGGATCAGCTCATGTTACTGCGTCCATCTATCCAGGAAATGATAAGCCGCACTCTGCGCAACAACTAAACAGCATTCCCTCCTGCCTCCCCACTGCCACCCTCCCCTTTGGCCAAACCCTCAGCACCTGAGAAGGATCTGCGCTCCTTTGTGGCACACTCTGGAGCTGCCTTGCTTTGGTCTGACCCTTCAGGTACTACTATTGAATCAGTGGAGGCATTGAAATCCTGGGTCAACCTCAACGGAAATATTTTTAGAACATGAATTTCAGTCAGAGTAAGTGCTGCAAATTAACAAAAGCAACCTGAAATTGACAGTCTTCAGGGTGGGAAAGAATACATTTGAATGGTAAGATTTCATTTCTGCTGCTGCCTGGGCTGCTCAGTTGTCTCTGACATTTTCCAGCAGTCTGCAGTGACACCTGGTTGTTGCAATGGTGACAGTGGCTCCTGAAATGAACAGTTAAACTGAGCACGCTATTGCTTTTGTACTTTTCAAGTCATCCAGTGAGAACAAGGCACACCTTGAGAGACTGCTGTTGTTACTGTAATGATTATTATCATTAGTTAGTGTTAAATGTACAGTTTTTAAATGCTAGTCACAGAAAACATGAGCTGAATGTGATTTGGACTACAGTAATATAGAAGTATTTTTCTTTTAGGTTTAAATCTTGCTTAAGAATTCACATTTGTGGCACTGAGCTGTTAAAATCATTCACTTTTCTACATGTTCACATTTTAATTATGGAGAAATGTGACAAGTGGAAAAGCACAGAGGGAGAGTCACTCCAAACCTTGCCACCCTGTGGTAGACACTCTTCAAGTCTTTTATTTTCATTCTTTCAAAAACTTTAACCAAACATGACTTTTCAACTTTGATTCTTCTTTATTTAAAGAACTATATTTGAAAATGCTCAATTATGCATGCCATTTAATATATTTGGTAAAGTGTACGAATTTTGGAACCTATTAAATAGGATACTAATTATAATACTATCAGGAGGATTTATTAATAAGGCATTTTACCTAGAAGCAGTCTCTTAGCACTGATAACAATTCTCTATTGCTCTGCAGTTCTGTGAGCTGTTTTATGGCCAGATAAAATGTTCATCTTCCTTTTCCTTCTTCATGATAAGGGCACATAAGACTATATTAAATAATCCTCAAATCACTACATTAATAGCAAGCAGAAACAGCTTTCAAACAACCTCTCTCCCTTGACATTAGCCAGCTACTTCTATTTCTTTTTTTCCGTTTCCTCCTGAAACAGGCAATATTCTTTCTGTCTGAAAAGGTGGATTCTATAAGCAATCCAAAAGGCTTATGAGAAAGAGGATTTATTTCTGGATACAAGGCCTTTGTATGTTTATAGGCAAATAAAAACAACCAGTTTACATGGGTTCGTGAAGGAAAGGGCTCTGTGCAAACCCCATGTAGCTTTGGCAGGGTGCATCTATATGGCTTACTGTAATCTCCTAATAGCTTCCAGTACCAGTAACCAGCTGTTAATTAAACTGAGCAGACAGTCTGGAGTTCCGGGGACTCCCGTGAAAGCTGCAAACCTAAGCGTATTTTGTAGGAGTGGTCATCATTCTGGACACATTAGACCCACACTCCCCTGGAGCTTTGCATTTACAGCTTTCTCTTTCTGCAACACACTTTCTGGAGAGGTACAGAGAGCCCCTGCGTCTCCTCCAGGTCTCTGCTAAATGGGACTTTTTAGTGAGGCCTCCCTGGCACCCGCATCTCAGCTTACAGACCTCATGTCATTTCCTATAAGCTGATTTTATTTTTTTTCAGTCACTTAAATTTGTCTGACTTACATCACATTTAGTCATTTATCTTATTTCTTATATTCTTTCAGAAAAATCAACAAGGACAAACATGTTTGTCTATTTCATTTAATGCTCTATTCTTAAAATTTTCAAAGTGTCTGACAAACGTAATAAACTCAATAAATTGTGTTATAGTGATTGGGTTAGTGAATTAGATTTTATACCTCATTTGGAGCAGCTCTAAAGGCATATCTACAGTTAATTTGATAACACCATCACAAAAGCATTCAATAGACATTTCTCCCCTTTTTTCTTTAGTAAAACTGAGATTAGCCAAGACTCAGCAATGTCATTTGGCAAATGCTCTTCCTATGAATTGTGTAGAAAAAAACCACTAAGATTTGTACTGTATTTTGTCACTGCTCCTTAAAGACCAAGTCATAAACATATTTGAATTCAGAACACCAGCATAAGTAGTCTTCTCAGTCATTCTAACGTGAATTTTCCAGTATCCATCCATTTTACTCATTCTGTTTCTCTTCTTCAAGTGCTCATTACTAATTTATCAGACAGATGAACTTTCTCTCCCCTAAAGCTGAAATACCAACCTTCAGCCTAGTCGTTTAATCCTACCATTAGGAAAAATCGTAGAAGTGAAAATAACTAACAGCAATTATTTACAAGGAAGCTAAGTTGAAGTGAACATTACGCTACTCTCTCTGCTCTGCGCTTTAAATGTATCCACTCCCTTATTTCACATGACATGCCGTATAGTCGGTGCTTTCATTTATCCCCATTCTGCAGCTGAGGGAACAGGTAATTCCCCTAAATTACTAAAATGTACAAGAGATAGACTAATGATATTCAATTCCTTAAATTCATATTAGCTCACTAGGAGTTATATTAACTGATTAATATTCATTCATTCATTTCACACACCCATCATTCCTAGATGTAGGCATAAGACAAGTGGAAGTGAGAATTTGGAAGCATTCTTTAATTTATAAAAAATTACAAGCTAGTCTATGGTAGATCTGTGTTCTTTCCCATTATGCTACACCAACTCTAGAGGGATGGACAGGTTTCAGACACATACACAGCTTTGCGAAATGGTTGGCAACAACCAGAAAAAAGATTTCCTTAATGGTGTTTGCAAAGCTCTCTAACCTTATCCTTCTGGGGTTTCCCCACAGTGTCTCAGAGTGACATTAGTGCTATCAAATTGTCAGCGTGAAATATAATCTCAGCCTTTCACAATCACTGTAAAATGCTCATAGGTGTGAGCACACTCTCCTGGGAGCGGAGGCCTTGTTTCCATTCCACAAGAGGCGTGTCTGAAGTCACCACTGCATTCCTAACGTGCCGAGAGAAATGAAATACATTTTTCTGGCCCAGATGCAATTTTACTCTTCATCACAGTAGATTCCTATCGGCTTTTTCAAGGCAAAATTGCATACTTTGAGGAATATTATTTTTAGAGTCATGTATTATGAATGTGCAACTGACCTCAGGTAGATGTTCAAAGCCTTTGTGAATTAGTAATATTCCACCAAGTTGATGCATCTCTGGGCAGCAATAAATAATTCATGCTTTGTTTAAATAGCTCTTGTTTTACATGAATATTCATTATATATATATTATCAGGAAAAGGAGTCAATTAGAAAGAGGAAATAAAGCAATAATGCTTTGATTCATTCAAAGTATTATATACATTTTAAATTTGAAAGCCATCATCCACCCTATAAGTCAGAGTAATCGTCCCTTCAGTGATTGGTTTTCTCTTTCTAAAGGAAAAGAAACCTCTTACCGTAATTTTTATAACATAATGGAGAACATTCAATGCTATTTTAAAGGAATTTTTTCTCTATGTCCTCAAAATGAAATAAGGTGTCATGAAAATATCATTTTAGATGGAACTTTCAAAAATGTAACAAATTAATAAAATTTGTGAAGCTGTATCATGGAGTTAAAAAATTCACTGGTAACAGCAACATTTATGAAATTATTAAACAAAGTTATAATTTATTATGTTTAGGTCATAAATTATGATTTTAACATCATTAAACAAAAATTCATCAATTATTCCCTGTCAATAAGGTGCTTAGAACACTAGGGAGAACATGCACGTGAATAACAAAGGCCTTCTTCATCCACGTCCCCCTAAGACTGTGAACACGCCTTCGCTCAGTTGAGGTCCACGAGGAAAACCGGAAAGAACCTTCAATATGCGTGAACTGTAAATTTATTGCAGTCTAGTTCCAAACAATGAATTCACTACTAGGCCATAAATTCTTTAGTACTTCTCTTGTGGATTCAAAAACCTTGACTGTTTTTTCCTTGGCTTAAAGACAATTCAAGTTTTGCCATTCTCTTTACCACAAGCTCTTTAAAAATCAGAGGAGACATGATCTCAGACATAAATTCAAATAACGTGGTGATATATTAACCGCATAACTCCTTTTAAGGGAGATCATCTTTTTGAAGAAGGAAAATATTATTTTCATTCAAAAATTCATGCCAATTTTATGCGACCTTGATCCTCGTAAAGTTTCAGAACTCATATCACTACTGTTTACTAGTTTTAGAGATAGATATTTTTTAAAAAAGATATGTAGTACGTTACATTCTTATGGGTTATTGTTTGCATCACATGGATTAAGACATCTGCACAAGATTGAATAAATTCTAATAAAAATAATAGTGATTTACTATGAAGGCCATAAAATTAAACACAACATGCTGGGCGTGGTGGCTCACGCCTGTAATCCCAGCACTCAGGAGGCAGAAACAAGAGGATTGCTGAGTTCGAGGCTTGCCTGGGCTACATAGTGAGCTCAGGGCCAGCCAGCCTGAATTACAAAGCGAGACCCTGTCTCAAAAAAAAAAAAAATTTAAACACAACATGACTAATGAATTTGGGCCTCATAAAGATTTTAAGAGAGAGGTATAATTTTCTTTTGTCTAATGTAGAATTACCAGACAAAATTAAGTCATTCAAGATAGCAAATGAGTTCTGAATTCTCTAAGAGTAAGACAAATCACTGCAACAGGCTTTGCTTATAGAATGACCTTTTGTACTGAGCACCTAAATATAGTATTCATGTTAAAAAAGCATCCATCCAAAACTACCTTCAGAATCTATTGCTCAACACACAAAAACCTCTGCATTCATGCTTTTTATTTTATTGTGAAACATTTTTATGGAAACTTATTTAAATACTAAATCAGGAGAAACTGAGGGGGACCCAGATGAGTATAAAGGGAATCCTGTTCATTTGTACCTGTATATATCATTCTTTGTTGCATATTAGAGTTTAAAAAAAAATCCCTGTATACCAATTATGTATTGTTATTTAATGAATATATATGCAATATGGATAGAGGACCATTCTAACTTTCGAAGTGCTAGAATATTATAAATTTTGCTCTTTGGACATCTATACTATCTGCCTGCATGCTTCTGGTAGTTAAATCCAGTGTTTACAGCATTTCAACATGTATGAGATTAGGTAAGGCCAGCTGGCTCCCTCAGAAAAATGGAAACAGAAGTAGGAGACGATTAGATATTCTTCGAGGAAGAGGTACAGATTTGGAACTTTTTTTTTTTTTAAGACAAGGTCTCACTTTGTAGTTCAGGCTGGCCCTGTGCTCATTATGTAGCCCAGGCAAGCCTGGAACTCAGCAATCCTCCTGCCTCTGCCTCCCGAGTGCTGGGATGACAGGCGTGAGCCACCATGCCTGGCCAGATTTGGAACTTTTGAATAGAGGGCAGAAAATAAGTCAAGGGAGGTGAAGGAATCCATTGATTATTAAAGATTCAATCATCTAGAAGCAGCACAAAATGGACAGAGATATATTGTACCTTTGTCATTTCTACAAAAGTATTTCTTGACAATTTGTTGTAAAAACACCTCACTTAGCCACAAGGGTAAGAGAAAGGCTCCATGGTATGATTTGAAGATATATATTTCATCAACGTAAACAATTGAAAAGCAAGAAGTATCTTTCAGAATTCTATATACCTTTACACTTTATCTGATTTCTTTATCGATCATATCATATCTATCATATCATGTGTAATTATTCAAAAGACCACATATTACAGTGTCTGTCTCCCCAAACTTTAGTTCTCAAATTATCTTTTCTCCACCAAGTAATTGGGATGCTTTTTTCTCAAAAAATAAATCACATTTTATAAATGGCTCAAAGCTTGACAAAAATGATGAGAAAGCTCTCGCTCTTCCATCAAGGGAGCTTAGTTTCATATCTCTTTTCACCTGGGTTACTGGCCTGAGGTCTGTACAAATGACTTTTTCCCCTTGGTATTGGATGCACCTGAAAAAAAAAATGAAATCTGACAATATTTTGAAGAACAAGAAAAATAAGTGATATGTATCTTCATGTGCATGTATTGATAGATTTAATAAAATTAGGCATATGTACATTTATATCTTGTGTTCATGTAGAACAAAGAGATTAGAATTATGGTTTTATGTTTTAATGTAGTTTCTTTTAATTTGAATATTTATACTACAAACAAAGAATTCAGATAATTTATTTTATAGATGATTTTCACCCTGGATTATGGGAAAAAAAATCTAGTACAATTTCCTTGACAATTATCTTTTCTAACAAGTCAATTTTCAAGTGTGATATGTAGCTATAACATAATTCAGTGTTAGCATTTCCGTTTCTTTTCATTTTGCTTAAGCTCTAATAATTTTAATTCTGCAGATCTTTCCTGTGAAACCATATATTTTGCAGTATTATTTATTTATGTTATAAAGAATCATTAGTCTCTTAGGGAAAAGTCTTACTGATGTATATTCTATTTGTTATTACAGAGCAAAGTCTTTTAAATTAAATTTCTTCTATTGATTTATCTTCTAGGCTTAAAGTGAAGCCATGTCAATGGCATCCTACTAGGGTGTAAATTCCATACTGGTAGGGAATTCTAAGTTCCTAAATCTCAACTTCTAGAGTGAACATTTGCACACATATAAATGATACACAGCCAACCTGACCATTAAAACAGAAAATCTAAATGTGATGGGGCAAAAACAGACAACAATGAATTTATTGCTCATATTTTCAAATTCCTGCATTCTGTCTCTGTTAATTGTATATCTGTTCAGTGATTCTTGTTTCCAATTTCTACATGCTAAATCAAAGCAAGCTCAGGTTTGTTATAATCTCACAGTTTTTTTCATTGGCTTTAGTTTATTTCCTTCTTACACCAGATGTTCTTCACCTCCAGAGATTTACTTCATCGCCTCCTTTCTGGGGTGCATAACCAACTACTCTCACCCTTCACTCTTTTACTCCTCGGATAATCAAAATATTTTCCTTCAATAAAAATAGCAAATACATAAATTTCTTCATTAAAATATTTTCTGATTTTTCAATGACCATAGTGTTAAGTCTCGCTGTAGATCAGACTGAAATTTCACTTTCTAATTCCAAGATAGCTAGTTAATTACAGTTTCTGAATGTGTTTTGCCTATTGTAGTGGTCTTTTCCTTGACCCCATGGAGACGTCTCTGGTCATTTCTGCTTCTAATACTCTAATAATAATTCTAGAAACTCTCTGCTATCAAATGTCCCCATGGCTTGTATCAATTTTTTTTACAAATATCTCTCTCTGCATGTGATTGCATAGTCCATTCTCCATGTGTATTTATGATCTATCATCTGCTCTCCTGGATAATAGATAATAGGTATTTGTGGCATGCATAAAAATATATTTAATATATGTTAATAAATGAAAATATACATGGCAAACTGTGTTTATGTATTTTACATTTTACATATCACATCTACATAAAATAAAAATATATTTTATAAAATCACCATGAATGATTTGTACTGGTTACAGATTTGCTTAAATGTAGGTACAAAGTAAACAGTAAGACAGGCCTTTAAGCCTAATGACATAAGGCAATTCATTTTAGTCACTATGCCTTCAAAAATGTATGTTGAGAACTATATTAACTTACTGCACTAATATTTTAAGCATTTTCACCTCAGGTAGTTTTTAGCACCAAAGGTATTACTGCCTTGGTAGTAATACAGGAAAAAATCTATGATTTTAATTTTCCATTTCAAATAATAGTCAGGGTTCAAATAATGTTCATGGGTCTATTGTGTGTTGAGTGGGGAAATGGACTAATCAAGTAAGGAAGCATAGGTATTTACTGAGAAACATTTGCATTGCAAATTTCATAGTTTCTAAAAGCCTCCAAACACACAGTGCATGCACACAAAATGCATATACACACTCAAGGATTAGTTTATCCAAAGGCAAGTTTCAGTCATATAGACTGAGGGGTAGATACTAACTATACCATTAGTTACTATTACTATCTTCCCTTCTCACCAGAGGTGGAAAAATATCTGACTCACAATGGCTCAAGAATAGCTGGTCTCTAAGATTGAAGGAGACATGTTCAAGGGCATGGCCTAAAACAACATGAGTCTCAATCATTACCTTAGCACAAGTATATTCAGTCTTCCTTCAAGAGGAGTTAACCAAAAGCTATGGCCAAGCTGTCTCCATAAAAGCTCAAAGTGCTACAGCCTTTCTAATATTCTTCCCACTGGCAGAAATGATCCCTGTGGCTACAGAGGACAGGAAGGTTTAGAGAGAACAACAAAGACTGGGAACTCATCTTGAAGAAATTATTGGCAACTGCCCTAAAGTTACCACCTCATAGACTATGTTCACTTTAAGTGTGACAGTTTTTTAAAGTTTATTGTTAAGTTTATTGTTAAGTTTATTGTTCAGTATAGATAAAAATCTATATTTTTTTCAGGACACTGATACTTATTTATGAAAAGTAGAAGTTTCTCAATTTCAATGAGTAAATTCTCAATCCTGGGTATTTACTGTCCTTGAAAGTTTTCTTTGGAATTAGTTGTTCACATAATTGGTACATTGTAATAGTTTCATGTGATTATGTTTCAGAGATTATAATAAAAATTCACATTATTTATCCATTGCAATTAATTTTTTTTTGAGACAGGGTCTCACTTTGTAGTTCAGGCTAAGCCTATGTAGCCCAGGCAAGCCTGGAACTCAGGAATCCTCCTGCCTCTGCCTCCCAAGTGCTGGGATTACAGGCGTGAACCCACACCCAGCACTGTGGTATGTGGTATTGATTGTTAGTGGACGTTAGTCATCATGCTCAGCATTGTATGTTGTTACCGGGGATTGAACTCAGGACCTTGCACTTGTGAGGCAGGCGCCAGAACCACTGAGCTAAATCTCCGGCCCCATTGCAATTAATTTAAAAGAGCTCATTCACATGTAATTATATATGAACAGTAAGTTAAACATACCTTCTTTTTAAACTCCACACTTAGTAGTACATGTAACACTGGATATATATGTGTGTATATATTTTTACATGGTTTTATTACGGGCACATATAGGACTATAGCCATATATATGTGTATGCAGCTTTTAAACATTTATTAATGCCTGGTTGCAATATATTCTATCTGCAGAACATATTGAATTTTGATTCTTTATATTTCCCATTCTACTGTCCTCCCTCCCTTTTATTTCAATCCCCAGATCCAGGTAAAAGCCCTCAACATTTAAGCAAGTAATCTGAGGAAAGAAGTAAGCAGGGGAGCCAGATATTAAAAAATTTTCGAGCATACAGCTGAATATTCCCATTGAGATTTCCCAAGTTGAGAACCCTCTGGTATGATTATATTATACTTTGTCGAGATTTCCTCCCTATTATTTTAACTGGGCAATATTAAGCCATGCATTTCCATAGAATTATAATGTTAATCACTGCTTTAAAGACTTCAGAACAACCACCATAGAAACTGACTGCATATCAGATACAATCAGAGCCCAGGGAAAAAGAAGTCTCACCCTCATTTATAAAGGTTTGATGTTTTTGTAAGCAATATACACCAGGATCTCAACAAACTCTTGAAGTACATATTTTGGGAAAGGGAAGATATCTAAACTCATATAGTTCTGAATAAAAGTTAGACCATCAGAGTCTCAACAATAATATAAAATTTTACATTTTTTAACAGAAGTATTAGATATTGGCAGCTATGATTTCAACTAGGATTTTTTGTACCAGTATATGATACAATTTAATTAATATTTAATATTAATAACCACATTTCCCTTCGAATATTTTCTATTTCACAATATCCATCATACATTGCAGAATTCATTAACCTTTCCATTTTCTCATACCAGAGAATAGATATGATACTTACACATCTGTGACCTATTTATTTCATTTATGAGTATGGTCTGAAGGTACATCCATTTGAGTATAAATGACTCAAACTTATCATTCTTTAAGGCAGAATAATACTCCATTTTATTTTAAAAAATCATCTTCTTTATCCAGACTCCAGTTGATGGGCATTTGGGTTGTTTCAAGATTGAGCTATCACAAATTGAGTTGTTATGAACATGGGTGCACATATGTCACTGTCAATAGACTTTTTATACACAAACAACAGACTCACAGAGAGAATAACTGAGGAGTTAATCCCTTTCACAAAAGCATCTAACAAATGAAATAGCTAGGAATCAATCTAACAAAGGTAAAAGACCTCTACTCTGAAGACTACAGCACTCTGAAAAAGGAGATTGAAAAGAATATCAGAAAATGGAAAGACATCCCTTATTTCTGAATAGGAAGAACTGATACTGTTAAAATAACTATACTACCACAACTATTGTATAGATTCAATGCAATACTGATTGAAATCCCAACAGTATATTTCACAAATCTAGAAAATTCTAAAAATTCTTCTAGACCCACAAGAGACCTAGAATGGCAAAAGCAACACTAAGATTTCATCTCACTCCACAAAGAATGGCTGCTATCTTGAAATTAGCCAGCGGCAAATGCTGGTGAGGCTGTGAGGAGAAAAGAACCCTTCTTCACTGTTGGTAGGAAAGGTAGACTGGTATAACCACTATGGAGATGGACTAGGATTTTTACTGAGTATTTGCTGGAAGGCTATTAGTATTTTCTAATTTTAAATTAATGAAAGTATGTTTTTATTAGTTGCATATACAATGCAAAAATCACATTTAAACACTTTTCAAAATTGCCTTTCATTGAAAAATGTTCAGGTAAATTTTGACAGTCTCCATTTCATACTCAACAAACTGCCATTATTTGGTTTTAAGTAGAAAATTAAATTCATATCATAAGTGCTTTTTCAAACTAAACTTTTCAAGAGGAAGTAAAATGTTCACCAAATGTCATTCAGTATCTCTTCAGTATTTTTAAGAGTATAATTTAAACATTGTGGTCAATAATATGTATGTAGCATTTTAGAGGAAATTAATGAATAAAAAATCGAGGTGCAAACAATTATAATTTTATCATTTCTTCATACCTGTCTTCAAGTTGTAGTCTTATATTTTATTTCACTTTACTATTGCATTTTAACTTTATTTCTAATACAAAAGCAATGGATTTTATCTTCAATGCAGTGACAGAATAGATTCAAGCAAAAGATTAAAGAATTAATATTATCATTTTAAAACAATTTTGTTCTGCAGTCATAAGACACATCAGAGCATTGATCTTGGACACACCTACTATTGAGAAACTACTCTTCTTGGCCCCTCATAAAATTGAAGCTTATCTCATTTGTTTATAGGCTGCAGAAAATCCCTTTAATAGCCTCAACCTGCTACTTCATTAAACCTCAAACGAGGAAACCATCTTTTCAGAATTTCACAGGAATAATGATGATATATTCTAATGTACAGGGAAAATATCAATATTTCCATCATAGACATTTTATGTTCACTTTTTTTCTGTTTTAAGAGAAAAGACATAAAATTCACTTTCAAAAGTGTTTCTCTCACTTATATGTCTTACATGGAAAGCAGGGAGAAGAACATTTAATTCATTAAAGCTACCCTTGTGAGGTTAAAAACAAAATTGATTGTAGCTTATTAGTTCTTTCCAATAAACACTCAGAAGTTCAGCTAAGTAGAAGCAATTGATACTAGTGGAATCAATGAGGCAGTAGAATACCCTAATGGTAATGTTGGAACTTTTAATTCTCATTATGCAGTTTATTCTTTCAAAGGTTATTTGATGGAATTCTTGTTGATGAGTATCTTTAATGCTTTGCAGCTTAAATAATTGACTTATTGAAGTGTTCTTCTGTGTATCAGGTCAACTGACAGATATCTGCATTGTGATTCATGCAAAAAATGATCACAGAAAAACGTAAACTTACATAACCTATACAATGTTTATATTCATCTATTCCTTTCTAGTTGATGGAATGCACCCCAGCCTAGTGACCATGTTACATTAAAAATAATTGTAATTAAGAATGTCTGTAAGTGAATTTGGGATGGAATCACTCAGTGAGTTACTTATGCATAATGTGAGATTTAATCTCAACTGTTATTTATTTGTATTGTACTGTGTGTATTTCACTGCTACCTTTTTAGAAAATAATTAGTTATCTTCATAATTTACATATGCATACTTAGCATGTGCCTTTCTGTTTTGAAACAACAGTAATTTTACAAAAGAAATGTGTAGAAGGGAGAAAGAACTTTGCTAGAGGGGTGAAGAGAAGGGGCTATAGAACAGAGCAGCCAACTACCTAATTGGAAAGTAAAGTCAAATCTTAATTCTTCAAACTCTCTCTTCTCCTAATTCCTTTTACTGCTTCATTTCTTTTTATTTATTTGCTTTGTTCATTTATCTTATCTTCCCCAACTAGAAAAATAATTTTCTTCTTGTTTTCACCCACTTGTGAGAATCTTTGTGTTATGCACTACTCAGTATTTGCGGCACATGAGTCCCTCCCTATTTGAGCTTTTTATTTCTTTGAACAGCAACTGTCAAAAACTATTATTTTTTTCACGTTTCTGGCAAACATACATTTGTACCATTATGTGCGCACATTACACAGTGACAGATATATGGACATATTGTCCTATGTAAGACTACCTGTATTGTAAGCAATTTTGCAAACTAAATACAAACAATTCCAACTTCAAATATTCTCTGCTTATAAGTACAAGCTTAATGAAAGTTGGAAGATTTCTTTAAGAAGCCCCAAACATATGCATAATATACCTTTTCCTCATATGCCTTTATATAAAAGCATATATATGTATGTTTCAAATATATATTAAAATATTTTAATAAATACCTTACATACTTAGATAATTATAACAGTTTAACTTATCATACTCAACTTTCCAGGAATTCAAAATTAACCTGAGAATATCAATGTATATATACAGGTATCCTTATAGAAGATTAAGAAAGTTTATGATTGACTTTCCTCAGATATTTTTCCATGCAGAAAATTAATTCAACTGTATTTCTTTATACATACTATCAATTACTACCTTTCATAGATGATTTCAAAGGACTACCCTATAGAAAACTCAAACTGTGGCCAGGCATGATGGTTCACACCTGTAATTCCAGCACTTGGGAGGCAGAGGCAAGAGGACTGCTGAGTTTGAGGCTTACCTGGGCTACATAGTGAGCTCAGGGCCAGCCTGAACTACAGAGTGAGACCCTGTTTCAAAACAACAACAGGGCCGAAGATTTAGCTCAATGGTTCCAGCGCCTGCCTCGCAAGCACAAGGCCCTGAGTTGGATCCCGGTAACCACATAGAATGCTAGGCGTGGTGACTCACACCCACCAACAATCAATACCACATACCACAGTGCCAGGCGTGGTGGCTCACGCCTGTAATCCCAGCACTCGGGAGGCAGAGACAGGAGAATTGCTGAGTTCGTGGAGGCTTGCCTGGGCTACATAGTGAGCACAGGGCCAGCCTGAACTACAAAGTGAGACCCTGTCTCAAAACAACAACAACAACAAAAACTTCAGACAGTGAATCAATTGCTTTAGCTGTACTGTTTTTTGTTCAATTTGGAGATACTACACCAATGGAAAACTGAAAGTATTTGAATACTGGAAATCACAGAATTCTTGTGAAGATCAAGAAAAATCATACATGTAGAACTGTCTCAAAAGTTTTGAATTTATAGGAAATGGTATTATTCATTTTCTAACATTACAATCATTTATGGGAAAAATGATATTTCTTCATTATAAATATCGGCCCTCAAATGAAAATGTAAAATACACTCTAATATGAGTGGAGTTAAGAAATTGTCTCTCTCTTTATCTAATTTTTCTCTTCTGCAAAGTGAAATATTAGTCAAGGGTCTGGTATGCAGTTAATGTACTTTATATGCTTTGAAAAACAAACATAAAGGGGAAATTATGTTCCTGGAAAATATTTTCATATATATAAAAAATTACATATATGTAATAGGTTAAAGCACATTGCACATTTAACAAACAGAGTATTAACTATCACACCTAGCATTTTCTGTTTCCTCACCACAAGGAGGTACAGTGGTAGCTACTTGTAATATTCCATGATTTAATCTCCAACATACACTACTAGGGCATATAGTATCATTAAATCACGCTTCATTTCAATTCCTATATGAACTGAATCCATTTAATAGTATTTGGCTTAATTTAATGATTATGAGACTGAGACTTTCAGAGATTAAGCAATTTTCTCAAGGTTATAAGAAAAATTCTAATGAGAATATTGGTACCTGTGATCTAAAACCCTTAATTAGCTCTGGAACTAAGGTCATGATTTTTCATCTCTGTCGCTCTCTGTTTATTTCTCTGTCTCTCTCTCACACACACATGCATGAATACACGCATACCTACCTACACACATGTATCCCCAAAATGCACTGACACATGCAAATAAATAGCTAGTTTTAAGTTAAACTCAATCTAGGGCAGATTTTATCTCTATTTCAGAAAATGTAACTCACCTTTTGAATATTCATATGACAAGATATCATCAGAGAAAACATTTTGGGATATGGTTGAGTGTGATAAAAGGACATATTTGTCTTTTCTTGAACAAGAGTAATGAGACGCAGTATTAAAATAGAATCTTTGTCACGCCTTGAAGAGGGCTAAGGGTGTAATTATGTTAAAGTGTGTACCTGGAATGTATGATGTCCTGGGTTCAATTTCCAGCACTGCAAAAAGAAAGGGAAAAAAGCCTTAGTTAACATAATTACATAAAACTATCACATGAGAAATAAAATTCAAATTTTGGCTTGTCAACATTTTCTTAAGGTATTTTCATGCTGACTAATTTTGCTCAACTTCTCAGGTGTTTGTATTCATGCAAGATTTGAAATAGTTGAAAATGCTAACTTTCTTGCTACATTTCAAGGAGCAGTCCAATTTTGCAAATTTTAGCCAATTTTTTAAAATTTCCTGAGCCCATAAAACAAGAGACAATGTCCTTCATGAACCTTTTAAAAATGTGACCAGCAGGCTGCTTATTGTGAAAGATTTTATAGACAAAATCCACTGTCTATCTCCTAGTCTTCTAATTAATGCTTGGTATCCATGGGTTTTAAAAACTTCCCCAGAGATTCTACGATGAAATAAAATTAAATATATGTAAAATAATGTGTCCCAAAGAGTTTTAGGCTAACTCAGAGCTTGCAAAACATGGAGAATTTGCCAGGCGTGGTGGCTCACGTCTGTAATCCCAGCACTCAGGAGGCAGAGACAGGAGGATTGCTGAGTTCAAGGCTTGCCTGGACTACATAGTGAGCTCAGGGCCAGCCTGAACTGCAAAGCGAGACCCTGTCTCAAAAAAAAAAAAACATGAAGAACTTAGGGCCACTTGCTCTGTCTGTAACTCTCAGGCTTCTGTGCCTAACTTAGCAAAGGGGTTTGCACTCATTGTAGAACATGGATGTACACAATGGTCTCTTTCAAGCAATTAATTCAACAGAAAAAGAAAAGAAGATTCCAGTTGAGAAATGTACTAGGCAGTGTTGGACTGGACCTTCTCTGATCTTATGGTTTGCACTTCCTCTGGCTATCTAGGCTCAGCCACAGTAACCTCCTCTCTGTCTCTTGAACAAATCCACATCTCTCTGGCCACCTCTGTGCTTTTATGGTGCATACCTTTATTTCCAAATGTACTTATCCCAGAATGAGAGATCGTGTGTACTTACACATCTTTCATATGTTTTCCAAGCATATCTCTTAACTTTGATGTTTTAAGTACACCATAGTCTATTTCTTATTCTTTTTCTTCTACCTTAGTATCTGTAAGTACCTTCAAACATATTATATACACCATATTCTTCTGCAATATTTTCTAATACGGACCTCTCCAACTAGAATACCAATATTACAATAGGGGTTTCTTTAGGTCTTGGTATGTCCTAATCTCCATGAAAAATATTTGAGACTTAGAAGTTACAAATATATGCTCAGTGAATTTTATTACCCTTCTGAGGATAGAAAATATATTGAATGGGTAACCATTTCTTTTCCAGAATGTTTTGAATTATATTTAATGAATTGGTCCTCTTCACTATACTCAGAAGTGGAATGTACATAATGATCTACAGTATTTCCTTCTTGATCTCAAATTGTTCCTTAAAAATGGATTTTAAGCCGGGTGTAGTGGCTCACGCCTGTAATCCCAGCACTCAGGAGGCAGAGACAGGAGGATTGCTGAGTTTGAGGCTTGCCTGGGCTACGTAGTGAGCCAGCCTGAACTAACAAAGTGGGACCCTGTCTTAAAAAAAAAAAAAAAAGGATTTTAAAATGGGAAATTATGTATGTAATTAAAATTTTTAAAAAGTTTACAATAGGTATATTTGTACATTTATATATAATTATAAATATTAAGTCAAATATATTAACATATTAATATGAATCTATTAATATAAATCAATATAAAATATTATATTAAGTCATATAATACATTTTATTAAATCAAAATTTTTAACTGATTTGTTTTCTTCTGTTATCTACAACTTTAAATGTTACCAAAATTTTACATATATTCTTATCTAAGTTAACCTGTACTTTCTTTAAAAATAGCAAAATTGAACTCAGTAAAGTTGTTTCATACTTATCACTTTGAGACCAGTCACACTGAGACAAATCACTTGAGATCTCTATATTTTAGCTGACTTCTTAGAGAACAGAAGAGAAGTAGAGGATCGATTTATATTTCCTGTTCTAAGTTTATGTTTTTATCTTTGTAGATGATTTGTGAATGATTATACCTTATAATTCATTATTCTTGATTAAACTATAAAAATAAAATCTAATTTAAGGCACCATAGTTTAGTATTTAAAATATAGGATAATATGCAGAATGAGATGTCTATACAATTTTTATTATTTTCAGTATGACTCATAATAACAAATATGGACAGAAACTCAATACTTTATTGATTGTATTTTAAAAAGCTTTCCAATGTGCAGATTATCTAATTGCCATAGTCATTGTGAAGCAGGAATTTATAACACAATGTTGACCATTGCTTCAATGACTCTGTTGGTTCAAATCGATCTCAGTGTATTTATCGTTCTAAACAGTGTTCATTATGCAATCGAGAGGAGAAGAAGTCATAACACTATAACCAAACTAAAAGCCCAAATAAAAGCAGCAACTGCAAACCCAAAGTACTGCTAATTAGTTATGGAAAAAAATATGATTATGGTTTGCTTTATGTCTCACAGGGAGATCCAGATGTCTAAAGAATGCCTGAGTCAATAAAGGACATTGTGTTTTTCCTACCCTCTGATTCCTATATTGCCATTTTAAATTATTTATCTGAATTTTGTTGCCAATTAATAGCTCTAAACTGCTCTATCACAAATGTTTTGATTCATTTGCATGGCTAATTCGTTAAATGCAGTAAAGGCGTCAGCTTCTTAATCTTTATCACCTGTTGATCTCAAATTAATGTTTTATACAGAATAATAAAAAAGAGCAAATAAAAACAAGAGTTCCTTCTTGAACCCACAGGATACATCCCAGGTAGCACCAGCTGAAGCATTATATACTATACCTCAAAGAATGAATAATGTTAGCAACCTATCAATAATGTCCAGCAGTTTTACAGTCATAACATATTTATGACACAAAATAAACTTGACCTCTACAGAGTCCTTAATGATACAGAGTTGTATGACACATCTGAGGACATTAATCTCACCTGGAGAGCCTATTAATGCACAGATCTTTGAGCCCAGAGACTGACTCAATGCATCTGTTGAAAGCCTGAAGTATTTATATTTTTAATAATTTCATAGGTCATGTTAGCGCTGCCACCCCAGGGACCAAGATTTGGTTATGATCAGTTTGCACTGTGCAATTATGGCCTTAGAAAAGGCTCAGAGATATTTAATCCACTTCTGTAATTCAAATTTCAATCACCCCTGATGACTAAAACCATTATTAAATTTGAGCAACACCCATGTTTCAGATGTTCAGCTGGATATGGATACACTGGTTAGATAATCCTACTCCAGGGGTTCAAGTCCTGAGTAGTAAGGACTTTGTGATAACGTGGTTTTTATACGTTTCCATAGGTGAATCTGCAGAAGTTTTTGACTCTGTGTACTGCTGAAAACTATGGAAAAGTAGAGCAGCACTGACTAGCTAGGAATTTATCACTCTATTTTGACTGTAAGGAATGAAATGAATGAATAAGGGATTTCAGCAACTCAAGTCAGACATAATGATGACTCTGGGAACACTTCCGTTTTTCATATTATTTTAAAAATAAAACCTCACTCTGTGGTTTCTCTTCAGATCATATAAATCTTTCACCTTTTCAAATAAAATCTTAATGCCTTAACATGGTAAAAATATCAGAGTGACTGAGCACCTATAGACTTGCACAAGCTGCTCCTTTGCTCTGTATGACTTATATCCCTGATTGCTTCTAACAGACCACGCCAAATTTGACACAGCTGAGTATTTCTGGGGCTCTCAAACTCAGAGCAGATTTTCTTACTTCTAAGGTTTTCATTCTTACTAGTCCAGATCAGTTCTTTGCCAACTTCTTCACCTCAATCACTAGCAGTTTTATATTAGCCAATGTATTTTATAGACATGTTGTCCTCTTTTTCCTTCATTACTCCCCACTCTATACCCTGTGAGCTCATTTGTTCATTTCTCCCAGAACATCCCCAGGAACCTGCCGCTTGAAGACAGAGTGGGATCTCTGATGCATGTATTCTGAGGAAAGCCAAGGTCACAGTAATTCTGTAGCTGATATGTACAGTTTTAGTGAACAAGTAGGATCTATAATTGAGACAAAAGAAGAAAAGGACATACATACGTACATACATACAAACATTGTACTGTATGTTGCATAGCAGTTGGATGAGGAGAGTTACATTAATCCTTTCCAGAGCCAGTTCCTCCAGAAACCAAAGCATTTCACGAGGTCCCACCTCTTCAAGGTCCCTCCGCCCCTCGCATCACTTGATGGAGGACAAACATCAGTGCACATAAGTCTCCATGGGGCACATTTAAAGCAAAACAATAATAGCTAGGAATATTATTGGAGAAGTTGCAGAAAGTGATAGAAATATGGAGAATGAGAGCGTTCAAAATAATAGGATTTAGAGATTCCTACAACTGTTTTGCAATCTTACTTTTTTTTATTTACTGCATAAGATATTAACTGAAGCAGAAAAATCACAGAACTACAGAAGATTACAAATCTAGGAAATGAGAGAGTTGAATCTGAAATCTGTCTCTAAAGGGAAGTTTCTAACCAATTTATGTGATCTTTCCTCCTACTATAAACTTCAGATAAATATCGTACCGTCTCCGTTTTCTGGCGACCTTTGGAGGGTGAGCAGGGACGCGGAGTCTGAATGTGGAGTTACAAGTCCCAGATTTCGTGGTGGAAAGCTTCCGGTTTATTACGGAAGTTACAGGCATTTATATTGGGTGGCTTAGGATGTGATTGGATGAGAGGGCGGGAGAAGTGCTCATGGTGGGATGTGATTGGGCGCAAGTGGGGAACTAACATTTGGTGACATGTGTTTAGTCTGGTCATCTGAGGTGGTGCAGACTCTTAAAGGGCCATGTATCTGTTTGTCCACCAAGAGAAAGAGAAAGTGTGGAGACGTGGAAGCACCTGGAGAAGAAAGGTTTGGGCACAGATAAACACATGAATAAATTAAAGAAAGAAAAAATATACACTCCACTTAACTAGACTTGAAAAAGTAGTATGTTTTATGGTATCTGTTGCGCCCCATCCTGAGACTGCTTTTTCAGAGGTTTGGTTAGAGTTTATTAAGTTGTCCTATGTAAAAACATACCTTCATTTTTCTGAATTTAATTGTAATATTTTAGATATTTTGCACAAATACCTACTGTACCCTGCCTGTTTACCTATCTACAGTATGGGATCACCTGCAATTGAATGATTTTCTTTTCTTTGTGAGATTCACTATCAATTGTGTCAAACACTGAAGATAAGTTCAAAGGCAAAAACTGACATTTTTGATGTCTATATTCCTGTTTTGTTTATTTGCGTAAAAGGAACATCACTGTAGTTTGGATCAGTGCACAAAGCTAATTTAAAAGTGATAGTTCTAATTACTAAATTATTTGCTTTCAGATTTGGAATGAGTAAACTTAATTTGTATCTGTCACATGATATTCACAATATTGCTTACGTTCTGGAGTTACTCCCAGAATTTTCAGGAGTTTATTAAATATGTAGCTCTCTACTTCTTTAGAAATAAAATGTCTGTTGTGGTGTTAACAAAAGATGAATGTCCTTTCCATTTTTTTTTCTTTCTTTTTCCTTGACAAATAAAACAAGCAAACAGGGCCGGAGATTTAGCTCAGTGGTTCCGGCGCCTGCCTCGCAAGTGCAAGGTCCTGAGTTTGATCCCCAGTGACCACATAGAATGCTGGGTGTGGCGACTCACGCCCACCAACAATCAATACCATATACCACAGTGCCGGGTGTGGTGGCTCATTGCTGAGTTCCCAGCGGCTTGCCTGGGCTACATAGTGAGCTCAGGGCCAGCCTGAACTACAAAGCGAGACCCACCCTGTCTCAAAAAAAAAAAAAACAAGCAAAAAAAACCCTAACCTTGGAAAACTCTTTAGTATCCATATGTTGCAGGGATTTTAAACAAACATCAATCCTATTCACACAAGGGAGGGTGCTCAGGAAGAACTTCTAGCAATGTGAAAACGAACATGAAGGCTTTCTGTATTGTAATCTTTCAGCTAGAGGCCCATGGATAATAGAAATATGAGGCTGAGTTTAAAAATAATCTGGATAAGTGACTTTTTAATTGATACGTGGAGATGGTTGATAATAAAATGAAAAATCTATTGACACTTGGTGGAGATTTGGACAAATATAACCAGCGACCAGAACATAACAGATTCCAATAATATTAAGACTCTGAAAGCACAGGATGCAGCCCATGGAGCTCTGGAAGATGAAAGGTTTACTCTAATCCCCCTTCATGAAAGCAGACTTTCTTCAGAGAGGAGATTTTAGTCCTGGAAGCAAGAAACTTATAAAGATTGCTATTTTCTCTTATTTTTTTTCCATACCATTCTGGCCCAGTGTACCCTAAAGATAGGAAAGATCTCTGAGTCTAGTGAAAAAATGGATAATATCAGACATGATACAGGGAAGGAAAGAGATAAAATGTATTATAAATAAAAAGTTTGACACAGGTATATTCCATTGTGCCCACCATTTAATGAATCATGGAGACATTCCTAAAAAGGTAAAGGCTGGTAAAACAGGTCATTCATAAACATAGTACACTTCAGCGTCTGTTTTGAACAATCCCTTGAAAACTTAATTCCTCACAACCCTTGGCATAAACTATGTTTACTAGTAAGATTTACCACTTAGAGACCCTCACATAAAGTTTTGCACATTATGGTTATATTCAATCTTCTATTTTATTTCATAATTTTCAGTTACCCTTTTTAATCATTCTTCAATATTCCAAGAAGTCTTCTGGGCGCACAGAGATTTTATCTATAATCCATGCTACTCAGTCCTAGAACCAGTCACTGGGTAATAGTTCCCAATATTCCTGTCAGTGATCAACTCTTAATGCCCATAACACACATGCTATTAAGAAATTCTTAATTTCAACTTATATTGTTGATTATTAATATGGTGATTGAATAAGCAGAAAAAGGTTTCCTTTGCTTTATTTGCCTGGCCTAAATAATATTCTGAAGAATAACATTTTACTATCATTTATTTATTTACAATGTCTCATGTGGAAAGTAGATTTAAATTTCATTTTAGTGTGGATATTTAAAAATTCAAACAAAATTCATATAAAGATATTGGGATATTACCTCAAAATCTTTTATAATGTCCTTGTGAAATTTTATATTTGTCATACAAAATACAAACTCCCTATTTTACAAAAGTGCTATTTCACACTCTTGAATGTTTTATCTTACTGAACTTGTATATGTTTTACATTATTCTTTATTAAATGATTAATTGGATCAATAGTGAAGTCTACTGATTATAAAGTTTTGTGAAAATATTTTTAACTGGGAAGTCAATTATTTCATAATTTTAAGACTATTCAGAGTGCAAGGTCCCTGGTTCAATCCCCATCTCCAGTAACCACATACAACAATAATGGGTGTGGTGTCTCACACCCACCAGCAATCAGTACCACACACCACAGTGCCAGACATGGTGGCTCACACCTGTCATCCGAGCACTCGGGAGGCAAAGGCAGGAGGATTGCTAAGTTTGAGGTTTGCCTGGGCTTCATAGTGAGCTCAGGACCAGCCTGAACCAGAAAGCAAGACCCTGTCTCAAAAAATAAAATAAAATAAAATAAAAATAAATTATTTTGAATTACATTTTTTATGAATTGTTCCCTTTAATGTGTGGTATCAAGTTACTCTTTATATTTGAACACATTTAAAACATTTAGAATATATAAGGATGTTCTCATTTTTTTCATTAACTTTTATAAGTATTTTACTTCTTGACTAATTTCAAGATTTTATTATTAGCCTTTAAAATAATGAAATTATACCATTCAGTAGTAATGTCTTAAAATTAGTATAATATTACAATTAGGAAATCAACATTGTATATGAAATGTACTTGGATTAAATAGAATTTATATGTACACAATGTGTGTATATATTGAGATTAATGTGAATTTCTCATGTGTGTCAATTTAGGTACCACCGTCAAGATGTAGAATTGTTTTATGAGACCAAAGATACTTCTTCGGTGGCCACATCTACCTTTCTTTCTATCCTTTGATACCTTATTGTTGGCAAACACTATGAGAACCTCTATCATATTTCAAAGAATGTTTTCTTTATGGTTTAGAATTAGAATATTCCCCAAAAGTCTTGTGTGTTCAGAGATGGGGTTTTGGAAGATGATTCGATTAATGGGGCCCTAGCTAGCAATGTTCTTAAGAGGTACTATCTGTGGATACCATCTGGAAGCCACTCTGCCTCTTCCTTTCTCCCTCTTCACCTGAGCTTCCATGAGATGAGCAGCTGTTGTCTACCCAAACCTTCCCAACATTCCGCTTCTGATTGGAGCTAGCCTACCATGGACTGAAAGGATGAGCTGAAATAACTTCTCTTCCTTTAAATTGTGGATCCCTGTAATTTTGTCACAGCAATGAGAAAATATGTGACCCTTATGTATGTAACCCAATTAAGAAATAAGCAATGGCCAGACAGAAATATGAAAAATGCTCAACTTCACTAATCAGCAGGGAAAGGAAAATCAAAAGAACAATGATATATCACCTCATTCCAATAAGAAGGGTTACTAGTAAAAAAAAAAAAAACTATTGAGACAAGTTTTAGAAATAATGTGGAGAAAAGCCAACTTTGCACACCTTTGGTAGGAATGTGAATTAGTATAATCACTATGACACATTATATGGAGGTTTCTCAAATATGAAAATTAAACAATTATATGATCCAGTATTCCCCTGTACAACCAAAAGAAATGAAGTCATTATGTCAACAAACATTAACATTCTTGGCCCTGAGCAAGGTCCTGAGTTTGATCCCTGTAACCACATACAATGCTGGGCGTGGTGACTCACGCCCACCAGCAATCAATACCACATACCACAGTGCTGGGCGTGGTGGCTCACGCCTGTACTCCCAGCACTCAGGAGGCAGTGACAGGAGGATTGCTGAGTTTGAGGCTTGCCTGGGCTACATAGTGAGCTCAGGGCCGGCCTGAATTACAAAGCGAGACCCTGTCTCAAAACAAACAAACAAGCAAACAAACAAACAAACATTCTTATGTTCATTTCTATTTAGTCACAATAACTAAGAAAGGTTGACACATATGTCTGTGGCTAAAGAAAATGTAGTACATACATACATACAATGAAATACTATTTAGGCAGTAAAAAGAATAAAACCTTGTTACCTGGGACCACACAGATGGAACCAGAGGTCCTTATACTCTATGAAATAAAAAGATAAGTATCAAATGTCAATGATATATTCATTCTAAAAGCATCAACATTCATAGACAGTGAATGTAGAATGATGGTTAATAGAGGTTGAGAAGAATACAAAGGAGAAAGAAATTAGGAAAGTTTAATTAGTGTATGTTGCATTGCATTTACATAGAAGAAAGAATTTTTGTGTGATATTCACAGTAGTGTAACTTTAGCTAATAATGTCTGGTAGATTCCAAAGAGTTAGAGAAGTGATTTTGAATATTTTTATCACAATATGATAAATGAGATTGACATGCTTAATATGATTTGAAGATTATACAAGTATAGAAGATTATACAAATATACATGTATCAAAATAGCACAGAATTTCTTATCAGTGTGTATAATACTTATATCATCATGCATCAGTTAAGCTGAATTAATTGAATTTAGTTTTAAAACTCCAAATAGATTTGTGATTTTTTTGCTCTATTACTGTATGGGTTAGTATTTTATTAGTTTCATTAAACTGCCATTTCCTCTAGTACATTATGTACTTTCTGCCCCATTATTTCACATTTTCTTTGTATTCTAAGAATTTATAAATTTCTGAATTTATTCCTAGTATGTATCCAAATATGTTCAAATTTTTAGAACAGAGCCTACTCATCCATAAATTTAATGCTTAAACTATTATTTTATATATTCTAGGATGAGAAATATCAAATATATCATAATAATCTTAAAGAATTCTACAAAGTGACTGTGAATATTCATAAGTTCTCATTTATTTATTTTATTTTATTTTATTTTATTTTATTTTATTTTATTTTATGTTTTTCAGACAGAGTCTCACTTCGGTGGTTCAGGCTGGCCCTGTGCTCACTACGTAGTTCAGGCAAGCCTCAAATCACAGCCATTCTCCTGCCTCTCCCTCCTGAGTACTGGAATCACAGGTGTGAGCCACCATGCCCAGCACTGTGGTGTGTGATACTGATGCTGGTGGGCGTGAGTCACCAGGCCCAATATTGCTGTATGTGGTTACTGGGAATCGAACCAGGGAGCTTGCCCTTGCTAGGCAGGCACCAGAATCACTGAGCTAAATTTCCAGCCTTCTCTCATTTATTTTTAAATAAAGTAATAATAAAGAGGTTTTTTAACAAAAATTTGCACCACTGTATTAATTTAATTGGAGAAATTATTTATGTACATGAAAATGTAGGTAGTAATAGGAAATTAATAAAACAGGATATGTGTCATATTGCTTTACTTTTGAGTGATTTAAGATAATGTCTTTATTGCTCAGTCTGCTATATCAAAGCATCACTATCTCCGTAGTTTACATAGAAATATAATAGAAAAATAGAAATACAATTCTGCAAATTGAAAAGTTTAAAATCAAAATAATGGAAGATTCAGTGTCCATTTGGAGCCTGTGTTCTGCTTCATACAATCTACCTCTTTCTTGCGTCCTAATATGATAGAAAAGGTAGCTTTCTGGGACTAATTCCAGGAAGCACTAATCCCATTCATGAAGTATATTAATCAGCTTTCCATCCTTGGGACAAAAATGCCTTACATATACAATTTAATAGAAGCAGGATTTAATTTGGATCAAGGGTTCAGAAGTTTTAGTCTATCATTAGAAGCTCCAAATCTGAAAGCAAAAGATGAGAGACAAGAAGGAGGGGGGAGGAGGGGAGGATGAAAGAGAATATACCCTTATACTCTTCTTGATCATATCTTCTTGATCATGCCTTTAGATACTCACCTCCAAAAAGATTCTACCTCTTAACAGCCCATTCAGGGTCTTCTTGAAACAACTGTCTTCTAAAAGTTTCACTTCTAAAAATAGGAAATTGTTGAGTGGAGCAACATTTTAGAGCTAAACTGTAACATGCATAATCTCCTCCCTGAAGACTTCAGTTTCCTACTTCCCTTCACAAAGACCTAACATACAAGCACCATCCTGTGGTGGATTAGTTTCAGTGTGTGACTTAGAGTGATTGCTCCTATAAACATTCCACAGGAGAAAATAACAAGCAAATTTGACTATTCAAATTCTCTTCTAAATTCTCTCCATTGTCACTCTTATCGACACTACAAAATGTTATCACTTGATTACTGACATTTTTGTTTCACAGATGACACGTGATGAACTCATCAAACTAGTGATTGAATCCATAGAGTGTGAATAAGTTTTCTTCAGCATCCCAAATAATTTAGGCTAAAACCAAACATTTATTAAAACTTGAATAAATGTTTGTCACCTTCACAAAATAGTGATAAAGCTAGTTAAAGAAATCTTCTTAGATAAAATACTTTAAGTTATTAAAACATATTTTAGGTTAATTATAACTTTAGGAATCTCAGGAAAGTAAATATGGCAAATTAGTAAACAATGACTAGAAAGACAAAGGTTTTTTGTTGTTGTTTTTTTTTTTTGAGACAGGGTCTCGCTTTGTAGTTCAGGCTGGCTCTGAGCTCACTATGTAGCCCAGGCAAGCCTGGAACTCAGCAATCCTCCTTCCTCTGCCTCCTGAGTGCTGGGATGACAGACATGAGCCACCACACCCCGGGACTGTGGTATGCGGTATTGATTGTTGGTGGGCATGACTCTCCACACCCAGCATTGTATGTGGTTTCTGGGGATCAAACTCAGGACCTTGTGCTTGCAAGGCAGGCGCTGGAACCACTGAGCTAACCCTCCAGCCAAGACAAAGGTTTTATTAAGAAAATAATAAGAGATTATGAAATCTTTTTGTTAAGAACGATTAGGATTAGTGGCAAAAACTGAAATAAGTCAAAGAAAGAATTAAGCTGGTAAGAACAGTGCAGTACAATTTAGAAGACAAAAAGGGAACTTGAACTTGATGAGATAGGAAGATTTGGAGCAAATGAACCAGGCTGCAGAAGACATACAAAGAGCAGAAGTGAGAGATAGTTACTCAAGGTGGTTTTAGGGAACACTGATGATCAAGCAGTAAATAATGTTTTACCTATACACATACTGTGATTGCACAGGAGAAAAACATTAGGATAATATAAGATCAGTGAGCCTCAAACTCAAAGTGGTAATTAGAAATAGTCTTGGGGGGGTCATAAATATTAGGACCATTTGAAATAGTATTAAAATGATAGTTCAAGAATACTGAGAAAATATTTCACAGATCTTGTAATATGAT